>JAPQVY010000089.1:53158685-53376185 GCA_028535165.1 Quercus tomentella | reverse complement strand
GGTCCCCGGCCGGTGACCTGGCTACAGACATCACCCTAGCAGGTTGAGAGCCAGTCTTCCCAGGTGCAGCAAAAATGACATGATTGTACCTAACGGGGGCTTTAAAGAAGCATTTCCCTGAGCCCTTGATCTTAACTGGTCCCATTGTCCGTTGGGTCGGTACAGAAATTGTTGCAACTTCCCCTCCTTAACCAGTTGCTCCAGATGGTTCCACAATGTTCGGCAATCCTCAGTGGTATGTCCTCGGTCTTGGTGGTACTGGCAATGGAGGCTTTGGTTGCACCTTAAAGGATCTCCACTCATCTTGTTCGGCCATTTGAAATACGGCTCGTTCTTGATCTTCTCTAAAACTTGATGCACCGGTTTTCGGAACACGGTGTTTACCACTTGAGGGGCTGCAGGCCCAGATTGTCTGGCAAAATCTCGCCGGGGTCTGTTATTATTGTAGCGGTCCAACTTGAAATCCCTCATCTCCTGAGGGATAACCTTGCCCTTCCCCTTATTTTGTAATTGGTCTTCCTCAACCTTCTTATACTTGTCAATCTGATCCATGAGTTGACGTATATTGATAACAGGTTTCCCCATCAAAGACTTCCTTAAGCCGTGCTCGGCAGGCTGGCCGAGCTTGAAAGTACTGATGGCCACGTCTTTAAAATCACCCTCTATCTCGTTGAACATCTCCCAATATCGGTCCGAGTATATTTTCAGGGTTTCTTCCTCTCTCATGGACAGAGATAGCAAAGAAGCCAAAGGATGAGGAGCTCTGCTGCACGTAATAAAACGGGACCCAAACGTTTGGGTGAGTTCCTTAAAGGAACTGATGGAACTTGCCTTCAGACCATCAAACCACCTTATTGCCACAGGCCCCAAACTAGACGGAAAAACCTTGCACATCAAAGCTTTGTTCTTGGAATGTACAGCCATCTTTTGATTAAAGTGGCTAACATGTTCAACAGGGTCCGTTCTGCCGTTATACAAGGTGAAAGTGGGTTGAGTGAATCGCCGAGGAAGTCTCCCATCCTCAATCCAGCGGGTGAAGGGTGATTTGGAAATTTGGTTGAGTACTTTACTCATAGCACCATTTACCAGGCCTCTCGAAGATGAATTATTGTTTCTACGTTCATGGCGGTAATCTTCGTCATATGAGAAAGATTCGCTGGGGGGAGTTCTTGACCTTTGTCTGTAGTCTTTGTCCTCCTTATCATCGAAAGAGTAGTCAGAATTGGAAGGAGCTCGCCTTCTGCGCTCATTGCGTAAGCTTCTCTTTAGGTGATCAATCTCCTTTTGCATGTTTCTGGCATTTTCCTCATGAGAGACATGATTTTTACCTCGAGACTGACTCTTACTGGTATGGGTAGTGCGTACACTTCCCTCCCGGTCTCTCCTTCGCTCAAGTTCACGGAAATGATCTTGATGCTGAGACCCCATAGATTCTGCTTGATTTGGACCTGAACCTACCATCATTCAATGTCTAACTCACTATCACACCAGTTTTCCTACAGATGGCGCCAATTGTAAGGACCAAATTTGAGTTCCCATCCCACTATGTGGATGGACTTAGGCCCAAAAACAATGAATTTGTAGAGAGTGGGTTTTGAAATTGGGCTTTAGTTAATCAAACGAACACTGGGAGGGATTTAGACGATAAGAGAATGAAAAGAAAAAGGGTTGTATTGAAGAAAAATCGTCCTCGGCAAAGTTCGAGGAAGTCTGTTCTTATATATTACTCTCAAGTCCGATTATAAGTTTGGTTCTGGAATGCTATATTGTTTTTTTCTCCTTTTTTCTTGATCACTTAATCTCGTTGCCTCCCTCTTCTTTTATACTCTCTTTCCTTTTCATCTCCACCTTCCACCTGTATGCTAGATGGTTAGTGTTGATACTTGTTCCATCAGCACCTCTCATAAGTCCTCATGTAGTAGCTGTAAGGCTGAAATACACTGTTCAGGTATCATTTCTACATTGATGCGTCTAGGGAGTTAGCTGCAGTGCATTTAATGCAGAGGTAGCAACTTTCTCCCCAGATATTTTGGGGCTCTTCCTTATCTGATATCTCTACAATGCTTGTCTGCCCCAACTAAATTTTTGAGGTCGTCACCCTTGCTGTCAAACCATCTTCCAGGACCTTGGCCTAGTCTGGCCGAGGACGTTTTCATCCTCGGCACACTCTCCAGAGCTATTATGACCAAATCCTACCTTTCTATTTTTCAACACAGGCTCTTCTGACGAAGGCCTCTCCTTCTCGGGCGAGTCCTTATCCTTGACTTGGCCACAGGCCCAATATACGGGTAGATAATGAACCTCAGGGCTCAAGGGCCTTACACATGCAATATAAGAAATTTAAGGTGGGAGTGTGGGACTAAAGCCCAATGGACCTATATACATTAACATAAAAATTTATGGGTTGCTCCCTCCAATTAATCAACTCTTTTATAGTTCATTCTATATATGTGCAATAGGTTCTCAAAAAAAGAAAAAAAGAAAATATATATATATATATATGTATATATATATGTGCAATATGAATATCTAATACTATTCTCTCTCTCTTTTCTTTTTTTTTTCTTTTTTGTTAATGGGAATTATTCTCTCTCTCTTCTTCTTCTTTTTTTTTTTTTGAAACCATTTATAAGCTTGTATTTAAAAAACAATAGCAAAAATACATATATTGCCTTTTTAATTTGAACAATTGTCATTTTCATGTTATAAATTTCATTTTTGTCATTTTAGTATTGTAAGTTCATCATAACTTCAAACTCTTTTGTTTGTAAAAAAGTTTAGCGTTAAAACTTTAATCATTTAAAAAAAAAAAAAAAATGAACCCAATAACATGAAGATCTTCACAAATATGAACCCAACAACACAAAGAAGACGATATGGGACACATTGCTTCCCTTAGGTACACCTTAAAACACGATGCTTCCTTGGCACACACCCATTCCCTAATCTCTTAAACAATGCTGATACATGTGTCTAGTGGTCCATGACATCTATCTTGAGAGGTAGAAGCCCTAGATCTTTTGACCTCACTAAGATTTTCTCCAATCGAAGGGTTTTTGAGAGTGTCAGTGCTAGTACTAAGCATAAGAGGAGCATAGGAGTTTGAGTACGAATCGAATTAGGGATTCTAAGGATTGTAAATAAAGTGGTAATTTTGGCGACAATTTTGAGAAAATGAGTTTGCGAGGGGATTGGAAATCAGGAGAGAAAAGTGGAATTAAATTGAATGGGATTAGGGTTTTGGAGAATTGGTAACGGGAAAGTTAATTTAAGCTTAAATTTGATGAAAAAGTTGGACTTCTTGTTGGTGTTGGAGTTGGGGTGGATGAGATTTCCAAAAAAAAAAAAAAAAATCGGTTTTGTTTAATTTTTTAATTAAATGAATAAAATATTATTCAAATCATTTTTTAATATTAAAGACGTGAATCAGTGTTGTTGTTGTTTTTTTTTTTTTTTTTTTTGAGGGGGAATCAGTGTTGTTTTAAGAGAGTTAATGTAGTTTTTTTTTTCTAATAACAATGAACCAAATGATTAAAATGCCAACATTGTCAGAGTTAACGAAAAAATATGACAAAAATAACAATTCATCAAACTTATAAAATGAAATTGTAATTTTAAGGATTAAAAAAATTATATTTTTGTCAAAAATTATTTATTATGGGAAATAGACCTATAATTTTTAAGTTAAAAAATTTTCTTGGTTTTTCAAGGTTAACATTACACATTCAAATTCCCTTCCCTCACTTAAAATGTACTCCATATATTAAGAAATAATAATAATATAAGAGTTTAAACATTTGAAGCTTGTGATAAATCCACATTTTTTTTTATAGGAGATAAATCAAAATTTTTTTATTTAGAATAAATCAACAATTTGAATGTGAGTTTTAGCCGAAAATTTGACGAAGATAATGTTATTATTCCTAGTTCCTACCATTGGAACAACAGAAAAGAATAGGCACTATGGTCATTCTACTACAACTTGTAGTTTTCTCTCTCCGCAAACAGCGGTAGAAACTAGAAACTAGAAACCTTTTCAAACACTGTCACCTCTGCGTCAACGCAATTACTCTGTTCTCTTTTATCTTTTTCAAAACAGAACCAAAGATCAAGCATTATCCGATGCTTCACCCTTGTGGTCTCCGAACCTCAAGTTCTCTTCCTACTTTTTATATTGTTCCTTTGCCAAAAGTCCAAACGTTTTTTACGCTCACATAGATTCCCTCTCTCACCCTTCACATTTCCATCACCTCCATTGTACATGGAAATGAGAAAACTACCACTTTCAGAGCAGTTTGTACTGCCAAGAAGAAATGTTTTTTCCGGGTTTGGTTTGGGGATTGGAGTTTCTCTTCTTGTTGTTGTTGTACTTTTGCTGAATAAGTCATTGGTTGGCAAACCTTGGTTGCAAGGGTTTGTTAGTGTTGGTGTTGATTCTACACTGCCATTTTCAAGTACTTCTGGGTCTCTATCACCTGTTGCTAGTAATACCAATGCTACTTCAAAGGCGGAGAGCGATGTGGGTTTGTTTCAAGGGAGTAAAGAAGGACATGTGCCCTACAAAACCCACGAAGCAAATGTTTCAGGGGACACTAAAATGGGAGATCTTAAGGAGGCAAGGATGGGTTCAGGGAAAACCCATTTTGGGAATTTAACCGAGAGCCTTAAAAATGGAAGCTTTCCTGTTAAAGAGAAAGTGGGAGATTCTTTGGCTTCTGATGGAGGATTGATTTTAAGGAAGAATAATTCTGGTAACTTCTCTAAGACTGTGAAAGATGAAAGCTTGCGTGGTAAAGAAGGAATTGTTATTGAGAATTTGAGCCTTTCTAGTGTAAAAGATATGAATTCAGTAGCAGGGAAATCTGCAAGGAATTCGAGTAATCGGAATAATGGCACAGAAAATAAGAATGTGGGCAATTTTTCGTACAATGCAGGACTAGATAAAGCTGCTCCTAGAGAAGAAATTGCTTACAAGGCAAGTCAAGAGGGAAATTCGGATGAGAAGAACAAAAGCACAATTTCTAATTATGGTTCTCTACTAAGGAAAATGGATGGTGGTTCTAATGAGAAATGTGACATATTTGATGGTAGATGGGTGAGAGATGATTCAAAGCCTTACTATCCTGCTGGTTCTTGCCCTCACATTGATAGGGATTTTGATTGCCACCTTCATCAGAGGCCAGATGATGGATTTTTAAAATGGAAATGGCAGCCAAATGGGTGTGACATCCCAAGGTATGGTCTCTCTTGATGCTTTTGGTGTTTTTGTAAGCAAGAAAAATTCAATTGAAAATTCGACTTTTAATTGCATAGTGTTCTTGAAAGATGAGCAAACAGTTACTTAATAGGGAAGTTACATTGTTAGCTTGATGTGTTCCATAATTACAAGTTGGTTATACAAACTTAGAGTTTAATGTGAGATGACCTGGAAAATCTGGTGTCATCTTAGTGAGTATTGTTACTTGTTACTCGGCATGGTTTCATGGGTACTAGAAATTGGTGAATGGGATAAAATTCATAGCAAGGTGTAGGAATCATACCCAATGTTTGGTAGCATATCAAATGGTTGGTTTTTCCCATATGTAAAATTTACCAGATTTGTTCTTTTAATCAACTTTATTTATGGATAAATGACCAAATCTTTATAATGTCGATATTCTATATTTATTTGTATCCTGAAGTCCAAGGCACTTGGTGTTTAAAAAATCTGATGGTCTTTGTGTGGCTTTATAGGCTTTTTAAGACCATTGAATTTCTTGAATACCATGTGTCTCATGTCTGGATAAATTTTGGAGAGAATTGGGGGACTTAAAAGGTAGGGGATCTTCCCCTGTAGTGTAGTATGGTTGATGTTTGAAGTGCAGTGTTGTTAATATGGGAACCTCTTTATCGAATTTTGTCTATTATGAACTAAAAATATAAAATCCTTTTTCTTATTCCTCTGTTAATTTCTGATGTTATTCTCAGTCTGAATGCCACTGATTTTCTGGAGAGAGTGAGAGGAAAGAGGCTGGCTTTTGTGGGAGATTCACTGAATAGGAACATGTGGGAATCTTTGGTGTGTATACTCCGCCATGCAGCCAAAAACAAGGATAAGGTTTATGAGATCTCAGGAAGGACAGAATTCAAGAAGAAGGGCATTTATGCTTTCAGATTTGAGGCAAGTTTCTGAGAGTATTATCCTAATATCCTTAAAACATAATCTAAGATGTTGGTATGTAACCCTCTAATTCCCCATGCATTTGCTGTATTTTAGGACTATAACTGTTCTCTGGATTTTGTTCCTTCTCCATTCCTTGTTAGAGAATCATCTTTCAAAGGTAGAAATGGGTCATTTGAGACATTAAGATTGGATTTGATGGACCGGACAACTTCAATGTATCATGATGCCGATGTCTTAGTCTTCAATACAGGCCACTGGTGGACCCATGAGAAAACATCAAGAGGGTGAGTGTTGTCATTCTGGTTTTTAAAAAGCTTGCTTCTATGTTGTGTATGCCTAGCATTGTGGTATTGAAAATGCTGAAAGCCATTGGTTACAATATTTTTTAGGCTACAATACATTTTAGTTCCTTTAAACTTTGGTATTGCTGTAATTTTTGGTCTCCAAGTTTCAATATGTGCAATTGCCTGAACTTTCGAATTACTATTATTTTGGTCCTTCAAGTTTAAAAATTGCAATTAACCCCAAGTTATTGAATTGCTGTCATTGTGGTTGCTTAGGTTTACTCCCCCCCACCCCTCCTCCCTTTTTTTAACACAATGACGTTGTTTAGGGATAGTTAACAATCAGAAGTTAATGGAACTTGACGGGAGGGACAAATTTGAAAATTTAGGGGGTTAATTGTAAGTTTTGAAATGTAACATTAGGGACCAAAATGACAAACGTCATTAAAGTTACGGGAGAATAAAATCTATTTTAGCCTGTTTTGTAATTTAGGAACAAATAATAGAATTTTGCATTTAAATTACCATATTACTATTATCTGTATGGCATGATTGTTATTGTGATCATGAAAAATAAGCTTGTGTGTTCTTGATTTCTTGCATTGGTGGTCCTACAGTGAAGACTATTACCAAGAAGGCAACTATGTGCACCCAAGACTCAAGGCTTTGGAAGCATACAAGAGGGCTCTCACCACTTGGGCTAGATGGGTTGACAAGAACATTGATTTCAACCGGACTCAGATTTTCTTCAGAGGATATTCACTCACCCATTTCAGGTTTAGGACTATTTCTTTACTCTAGCTTACCTCCATTTATGTGCTAAGCGCTAACAACCTACATTTTTCTCTTTGCTCCATTCTCACAGTGCCATACTCCAGTAGCTTTTTGAGTTATTAGGCTAAGTAAGGAATTTTGTACAGCTAAACTCTATGCATAATTGACCATTCAAAATCTTGAGGTGCAAACTTGCATAGTGGACCTAATCTTTATGTGTTGATTTATTATTGAAACTTAGCGTAAGCTCATTGTTGGAATTTTGATGTCTAGAATTAACTGGTAAAATACTTTAATTTTTTGATAAATTGAATTAACAGATAAATACCTGGACTATGTCGGGAAGTCTTTGTTTGTAGTGAACTATAGCTAAAACTTATGGAATATTTCAGAATAAATATTTACTAGTCAATTGCAAATTTAACCTCACAACTAAATAAAGTAGTAATTGCAAACCTCCCATCAGTTCTGTCAGATATTTTTATTCATGGACCTGACACATTCAAATTGAGTGGACTGACTTTATATAGTGCTATACCAAATAATTTTCAAGCTTATCCAGTTCTGAGCTTTTTTGATGAAGTAAATATTCTCTCATGTAATGATGTCCTCTTATATTGAGTCTAAGAGAACATTTTTCAACATTTGAATTCATCTAATGCTGCTTTACATTGAAAAGGCTAAAGCATTTTCTGAACCTGGCAAAAACTTATGTCATCCTAGATATTTTCTTTCACTGTAAGGGATGTAGATATGAATAATGGAAGTTAGACCTGTTCTGTCTCTACCTGTGGTATTGCACCACTGACCTGTTTGATGTTGCTGCAGAGGGGGTCAATGGAACTCAGGAGGACAGTGCCACAAAGAAACTGAGCCAATCTTTAATGAAACATACTTAGCAAAGTACCCTTCAAAGATGAGAACTCTAGAGCACGTGCTTCAAAGCATGAGATCTCCTGTAATATATATGAACATAAGTAGGCTTACGGATTACAGAAAAGATGGACACCCGTCCGTTTACAGAAGGGAATACAAGACAGTAGAAGAACAGAATGCCGCCGCTGACCAATTTCAAGATTGCAGCCATTGGTGCTTGCCTGGAGTACCAGATACTTGGAATGAATTGCTATATGCTTCTCTTTTAAAGTTAGGAAAGGGGTCTTGGAAAAACTGAATGAGGGTCGTACAGAAGCTGCTGGTTACATATTAATTTGTTATTCTTTATCCACAACCCTTTTTTTTTCTTCTTTTTGGTAGTTTGATTTCCTATCTGAGCTTATGTGTTGTGAGTTTTTTTATTAGGCTATAGATCCAGATGGCCAAATGGGTTGTCTTGAGTTTTAGTCTATGCAAAGTGGGTGGATATAGAGTCACTTGTCACTAGTTATGTACATTTTGCATTTCAATATATCAGAAATGAGATGAATTTTTTCATTTACTTGCAATTTCTATTGGATTGTATAGATCGAGTTCATTGCAGTTAAAGTTTTGCAAGTATTGAATTTTCCACATGGGCTGGTAGAAAGCAGTCAAAAGATGCTCAAAATTCTGAGATTTTCTATGTTAGTTCCATAACCAGCCATTAGTTAATTGTCCAAAAAACAAGCAGAATTTTATTTGGTTTATGGTACTGAATGTGTTGTTGACCGATTCCCATACTGTAGCCTGAGAATATAATCAGTGTTTGCTTTGATGAATTCAAACTCGAAAAGAATATAAATTAAATAGATCAAGTACAAGGTGAAATTGGCTCTTCAGAAGAGAAATTCAGTCATGTCCCATATCATACAGTAGAACATATCTCAAATAGAATGAATTTTTGTCGAAGTTCTTAGCTTTTATTGGTTGATGGACTACCAATTGAAAACAAAATAAGATCTCAACCGCTCACATAGGAACTACATATTACAATCGTATTTGAATTACAGAGACACATATGCATGGACTCGCACACACAGAAAGAGAGGTGGTCACATCATTACTCAAATTTGCAGAAAACAATAGTTTAGTCTACTGCAAATGGAATAATTCTGAAAGCTCACCTTGGTAGGTCTGGAAACAAGTTCTTAACACACACTACTTTTATTGCTCTCATGCAAGAACAACACCAACATTACAGAAGGAAATATATATAGAGAGAGAGCTGGAAAGACTTAAATATCTGATGCCGTTTTCTGACTTGCCGGTTTGCCATGCTTCAGCCAAAGACCAGTACCACTAAAAGAGAATTAATGCGCTTCTTCTTCTTCATGTGCTGAGGTAAATGACTATGCAAAGGCAAACTTTTGAATGTAGGAGCAGAGTGAGGGTGATGAAGCCCTCACTCCAACCCCATGCTTTTTTAGGACCCATGGATGGATTTATATCAGTAGCAGAATTCCATACTCATCAGATTCAAGAATCTGATAAGTATGTAAAGCTTACATGACATCCAAGATTCCAATGGGCTCTATGAAAAGCTAGTGGAGAAGTTACTCTCTGGCTGCGTGGCCTTTAAATAGCTGATGTTTGAGAAGTGGTGTGGTATGTCGTATACACCTTGATATGTTATCTGTTCATTATCTACAACATCACTCTTGCTTTTTTCTTTAGACTTTAACCATCGAAAGTTGCAATGGTAGGAAAAGCTACTAATAATTTGTACTTGTTCCCATCATATGACAATCATACCCACTCGCCTAAATACCAGAATTTGTTAAACATTTATGTGTTTTGGTGAACATATTTTTGTTGACTTTTATTATGGCGTCTGCTCTATAATGTTTTTTATCATCAGACTAAAACACCAATTAGAACATAAGCTTGTCAGAAGCCTATAATCCAAATTTGAAACTATGGTTTTAGACGACTACTTACAAGTTACAACTAACTACTGTTATTCATGAATTTTGTTTCATTAGTTAATAAATAATAAGTCTAAGAGTCATAATAACTATTCTCACATCACTTTTTATAATTGTTGTGAAAGTAAGTTGTTAATAATAAACAATAAAATAACATCAATAATGAACCCATATAAAATTAAGACTTAATTGTCAATTCAATGACTGTGAAAATGATGTGTTTGTAAGATTACTCTCAAATATATAGTCCCACTAGAACAAATTGTAATTTCATTGATAAAGAGGTATTGGTATATATCACTTATTTTGACAAGTCAATATGACATTTCTATGCAAAAAAAAAGAAAAAAGAAAAAAAGTTTATTACAACAAAAGGATATTATGGTCAATATAACAAAAATTGAGTGGAGACTTTCTTTACTTTTGTATTGTATCAGTGGATCCACTAACTGATGCTCATCTACTACTTTTTCCAACTCCAAAATCCTCCTAATTCTCCACTAATCCCCCATTTTCTGTGGCAGCCAACCAAGCTTTGCTTTTGTGAGCCATGGACACGGCTCATTGACTCACTAAACCATCATCAACAAGCTTGTTTCCCCTTTGTATTTCAAACTTTGAACCGACAAATCACCATCTCAAGCTGATTTTCTATCCAAAGCCAAGTTGATTTAAGCAAAGCCAAAATCTCTTATATATGGGGCTCTCTTTGAATGGATTTTTACACTGTTCTCATTATTGATGAACAACTAAACGTGCTATGACCTAATTTTAGATGACATATTGACATGATATCACGTATTCCTTTAGGTTTAAATAACATAATTTAAATCAAAAAATGGATTTTTCTATTTCATATGAAATGGAAATTACAATTCATGGGTTGAACTTGAAATAGATTGCCCTTTTTTTTTCTTTTTTTCTTTTTTTAAGGTACTCAAATTCACTCTATACTCTATAGCAAAAAGAAGTGATCTCCTCCTCAGAATTGCACCCAATTATAACAGTTGGGGTACCCACTAATGCTTTCCATTTGCTTTATTTTTCTAATGCAAAAAAACAAAAAACAATCACTTTTGTGTTGCATTATAGAATCTCACTTTGCTAATTTGTTTATTTTCTTTTGTTTGCACTTAGAGTTTTATTAATCCCACATCAGGAAATTTGCCTCGCATAGTGAAAGATTTGGCAAATATTTATTTGAGAGAGATTCTATTAAAAATATTTTTTTAAGACCATGTAAAATGGCACAATTTGTGCCACAATTGTTCATGTAACATACTATGAATGGTGGAGAAAAAGTTGTGGGTTCATGTGAAAGTGAGAAGCAGTCATTCATAGTTTAATACGTAAGAAAGTTGTGATAAAAATTGTGACAATATGTATTATTAGAACTACTTGTACTAGTAGATTCTATAGCAATTATTACAGAAGAACAAACCAATTTAGGTAAGTTCAGGGAAAGGTGCAATAATGAGAAAATTATGTCCTATCAAAATGACAAGGTGACCAACATACTTTAGGCTTATTGGTTTATGACTACTTCTGGGAAAGTAAAGCTTAGTTTAATCTGGGTTTAATTTTTGAATAATTACAGCCATTATATCACTATCATAGTGACCATCATTACTATCCTCCACTAATAATTGAAAGCCGCCCATGAATTGTTTCAATTCTGAATCAATTTCTGGGGCCCCTTTTCTCTACACTTCTCCCTCTGAAAGATACTCTCTGATTCTCTCAAAACCCACCGGGAAAATGATGTCGATTTAGATAGCCATTGTTAGGTAGACACTCGATTTTAGTATGCTTCAATTATTTTGGTAAAACCTTGACACCCACTTTGTATATTAAGTTTCCCAGTATAAGATTCTCAAAAAAAAAAAAAAAAAAGGTATCAAATATCAATATACTAGATTCTTCAAAGAAAAAAAAATCAATATATATTACCATAAAATTCAGTTTTTTTCCACCACAGTTTTAAACAAGAAATTGATTTTTTTTTTTTAAATAGTAATTAAAAAAAAACATTTCTGTGATAAATGATAAATCTACAAGATTGCAAATGGTCATGCAATCCAACTAAAAATCACCACTGTGATTGATTTTGTGGGTATTAATTTTTTATTTTCCACTCATTAGAGAATATATTTAAAGGCTAAATTATTAGCAAACACTGTTTCTAATATGTCATAATCAACATGATGACATTTTAATCAGAATTTCAGTGTAATAACTAATAACAGAAACTAGTTCTCAAAATAATGTATCCCATCAAAATTTTTCTCCCCTAACACTCACTCTCTCCAGAAAGTAGAGTCATCAAACACTAGCTAAGTCAATATCTTTGTGCTCGTTGATCTTTATTCCTCTAAGCACGATAAGAGGAAATTGGACAAGCAAAGAGAAATCCTTATACAGTGTTGTTGTTTCTTGGCCTCAGCTAGTTTGCCTGAAACTTACATGGATTGTGGGTTCTTCTTCAAATGCTTGTTGGGTGGCCCAGTTAAGTTGGATCTAAAGCCGAGGATAATGCAAACCACTCAAACTCACACTCGAACTGGTCACAGTCTACATTTTTTTAAAAGGGTCACAGCTCACTTGCAAACTCAAGCTTTTTATTCTTTGTAGGTTAGCTTCTATAGGCCCGGCCTTCAATTTCTCCACCAAAAAACCAGACAATGGAAAAGCCCAATTCATCTCCAAGTGACCCTATCCAAGCGTGACCCATGAGAGGATGGGCCTACTAGCTTCTCTTCACATTCTCATACAAGGTTTTTTTTTAATAAAAAAAATAAAAATTAAAAAAAAAAAACAGAGAAGAAATTGCATAAATGGTTGATGAAGAAAAATAGATCAAGAGCAACCAGCCCATTTAAAGGTATGATTCAAAAATAAAAATTTTGGAAAGATAGATTTTTTTTTTTTTTAATGAATAAGAATTTAGTCAATCAAATAGTGAAATACAATATTCAAAACATTACATTACACTAAAAAAAAAAAAGAAAAAGAAAAAAAAAACATTATAAGCAACAAAGCTGCAGAGTGCAGACCTCACATTTCCAGCAATTCATGCTACCCTATTCAATGTGTACAGACAGATTGAATGGAATTCTCCAAATTCAACTTGGATACACACACATATACACACACACACACACATATATATATATATATATCACCTTACTACTCATAAGATTTTTCTCTTCTTGAAAGTTTTGAACATCCTCAAACTAGGGGTGTCCACGAGTCAGTCCGGATTGGGTTTGTGCCCAACCCGCAACCAACCCGATGACATCGGGTTTTTGACAAGAAAACCTGCTGCCGACCGCAAAAACCAACGGGTTAGGTCAGATCGAAGTTGTTTGATCGGTGGTTGGATCGGTCGAAGCCAACGATGATGCTGCCAAAGATTCCTTTTGACGGCGATCTGTATTTTTTTCCAGATTTGTGCAAAAATCACTAGATCTAAGCAAAAAAAATCAAATCGTTACCGGATTTTTGCAAAACTCACGAGATCTGAGCAAAAAAACACCAAATCGTCATCGGATTTGAGCAAAAACAATCGGAGTTCGTCAGAGTTAAGCAAAACCAATCATATTTTCACCGAATCTAAGCCTTATTTAAGCAAAACCCACTAGATTGTAGCTAGATCTGAGTGTAAACGACGAGATCTCGCCAAATTTGATGGAGATTTCATGGATCTATTTGAGATCTCGGATCTAAAAAATCTCGCCGAAAATTGCTATGTATCTCTATCGGTTTGGGTTTCTTCGGGTTTTGGGGAGAAGATCCGAGACCAAATCGAGCTTCCTCAGATTCTAGAGAAGAAAACCTACCGGAGTAGTCGGGTCGGCCCGGGTCCGGTTAGATTTACTAGGTGGGTTGGGCCACCAGTTGAGTTGGACACCCCTATCTCAAACCAGCACAAAGCATGTTTGAAAAATCAAAAATCCTGTTGGAACCATGGCAAAAACAAGGGTACACACATCTCTATTTTGAGCATCATTTTTTAGGATTTCAAACCAGAATTTTTGAAAATATCTATTTTTGCGAGGGAAAGTAAATTTGTAAAATTCTAGTTCAAAATGAAGACACAAGTAATACTCATTGAGTAAATACCACATGTAAAGATAATGTATGACCGTCCAGTTGGTTACCCAAAAGGCAAAAGGGGTTTTCCATGATTGATCCACGTCAGAATAAATGGCAAGAAAGTGGTTGTGGCGTACTTTAAGATAATTATGGAGGACTCTAATGATTTTTTTGGATTTGGCTTCAAGGGTCAAGACCTTTATTTGGTCTTTTATCTATAGAGGAAGGTTTTCTATCATATTAAGGATATCATTAGGGGCTGCAGAGGAAGGGCCAGAGGATGAGGATGGATTTGTAATAGGATATACACACAAGGGTGGAGGAACAATTGTGGTGTTAATAGCTGGAGGCTTTTTGGAAAGGTAGTCAGTGATCAGGTTATATTTTCCTTTTATGTGCTTTACCTGGAAAGACCATTGTGAAAACCAATTTGATAATCTGAGTAATTGAGGATGTGAGAGCATTTTTCTTTTGAACTGAAGCATTTTTGGAAAGGAGTACGTGTCTATTTCAACTAGAAAATTATGCCCAAGAAGGTGAAATTGGAAATTTTCAATTCCATGTTTTATTGCAAGGATCTCTTTGAAAGTGGAGTGGTAATAAAATTCTGAAGGCTTGAATGCACCACTTTATATCCACAAATATTTCTTTTTCCATCAATTTCTTCAAAAAGAGTTACTACCTAATACTCGACACTTGCATTTGTTTGCAAAATTCGTTTGCCTTTTCTTGGAATCTGTAATGAAGGAAGCATTTCTGCTAATCTTTTCAATTGTTGGATTGCTTATGTGTGACCAGAATCCCACTCTAGAGGGGTTTTCTTCAGGAGTTGAGCTAAATAGTTCCTGTATCTGGAAACTTTTGGAATGAAGTCAGACATGTAATTAACAATTTCAAGAAACTGTTGTATCTGTTTGGTACTTGTGAGCTTATCTGGAAATTCGCCAAGAGAGACAACTATGTGAGGCTGCAAAGTATATTTTTCATTTGAAATGCTTACTCCCAAAAAATTTATAGAAGACTGTCCAATGACCATTTTCTTTTCTAAAAACATTATCCCTTGAGATTTCACTAAATTATAGAATTTAGTGAGCAACCTTTCATGGGATTCTGCATCTTTTGAGAATAGGAGGATATCATCCACATAAATTAATGCATTGGCCAAGAATGGCTGGAACAGCGTTACCATTGCTTTTTAGAATTGGGATGGGGCATTTTTGAGGCCAAAAGGCATGACTGTCCATTGGTAATGGTGATCTGGAATGCAAAATGTTGTCTTGTACCTTTCTTCTGGATGGATTCCTAATTGCCAAAATCCAGCTTTAAGATCAAATTTTGAAAATACTTTTGCATTTGAAAGATGCTGGAAGAGAGCACTTTTGTTTGGCAAAGGGAACTTGTCATCTGCAAGAAAATGATTAAGATCTTGGTAATTGATTACCAATCTAAGTTTTCCTCGGATTTGCTCAATATGTTTGTTGACATAAAAAGTATCACACGCCCACGAGGAGGCTGTGGGTTCAATGAGGCATTCTGAGAGGAAGGTAGATAACTTTTGTTTAGCTAAGGTTAAATGTTCTGGTTCATTCCTCGGTAGCTGGCTTTTGTAGGGTTTACATCTTCATTCTTTTTTAAGGGAAGATGTATAAAAAAGTTTGGGTTCTTCCACAAGGGGTTTGGATTTTTAAGGAGAAGTTCAGAATGGCTATTTGCACAACAATCGTTGATGATCTGGATTCTCAAAGAGTCAAATGGGTCAACTGTAAATAGATGAGGGACTTGGGTCCAAGTGAGAAGGTGCTATTTGTGCAAAAGTCCATTTGAAGACCATCTAAGGCTAGGTATTTGGTGAAGGAGATCAAATCCTATAATAAGGTCTCTGCCTGTAAGAGGGGATCCAAGGACTTGGTGTTTTATGGTAATGGTTTGGAAAATTCTAATAAAGATAGGTTTACTCTTCTGGGTAATTAAAAATGTCTTTCCATTTGCTGCATGAAACATTTGGTTGAGGGGCAACCAAAATTCTGAGGGTAAAATCTTAGGATGGAGAATTGTTGTTGCAGCTCCAGTATCAAAAAAGGCTATAACTGGAATGAGTCTAGAATAAGTTTCTATGAGGATATGTACTCGGGCTATGGGAGTAGGGCTGGTTAGAGGAGCTACACGGGATGGGATGTATAAATAGTTTGGATTTCTAGGTCTGAGACATCATAACTATTTGAGTTTGAATCTTCTTCTGATGTGGAATAGGCCATGACTACTAGAGCTTGAGGAGAGTAGTCATCATCAAGTGAGAAAAGTGATTCTACATCTAAGAAAGAAGTGTCATCTGCATGAATTTGTGCTTGTTCAAAAAGCTTTGCTGCTTTCTCCTTTTTTGTATAATTTTTTGCAAAATGGCCTGGTCTTCTGCATACAAAACAGACTTTTGAAGTCTTTCCTTTAAACTGTTTTCTTCTGAGAAATTTCTATTTTTTCTTCCTGAAAATTTTCTTCTTTGGTCCTGCATGGTGTCTCCTTTTCAAGGGGTACTTCTTGAAATGATTTATTCTTTTTATTAAACAGTCACAATTTTTCTCATAGCACTTTATCTGAAAGTCCTTCCTTTTGCAATTGTCTTTAAGTTTACTATGAACTTTTTCTATTTATAAAAGAAATTTCCTCTGATTGCAGAGCTTTTCTAGAGTAATGAGCATATGCTGATAAATTTCTCCCAAGGAGGCTTGCTGTAGTGTTATCTTTTGGAGGTTCATCATGCGGAGAGTTTCATTTCCCAATGGTTCCGGGAGGGAGTTGAGGAAAGTATGCTTGGAATTGACATCATCCATGCCATTGAAAGAGTAGAATCGTCTTGACATCCTATCAAAATGCTTTTCTAGATCTTTTCTTTCAAATGAGTAGCACTTTATAGCCAGAAATTCTTCTCGTGCTACTTCTGTATAATGGGTTGGCAAGCCAAGAAGTTCATTATGAAGAATTATAAAAAAATCTTCTAGTGTTTTGGATTGGGCTACTTGTCTCTGCCGAAATTCTCCTAAATTAATCCACTAATCTCTTATTCTTCCTGTGAGTCTTGCAACAAACTTGGCAATGACCTAAGCAACAGTAGAATTTGGGGCTTGGAGTTTAGTTGTGCACCATGAATACATGTTAAAAATTTCATCATGCCACTTGGAAGAAGGAGCATTATCAATGGTAAACAAATGTTTTGAATCTATGGTTGATGGGTGGGTTAGACGTGTTTGGTTGTCAGGGACAAAAGGTGGTGGAGGAAAAATTGGAGGTGGTGGTGGAGGTGGTTTAGGACAGAGGACATCATATTCTTCTACAGTTGGTTGATCATCCGTCATGAACACTTCTTTTAGACCAAGATCAGATAGGTCTAAATCAATGGTATCAATTACTGGAAGCACAAAAGGTTCTCTTAGATTTTCAAAGGTAAGGTTTTTTTAGGAATGATGAAATTGGATTTGGAGGGTTAGGATCCACAGCCAACATATTCATGTCTAGAGGTTTTGAAGAAGCACCAATGGTTGGATCTGGAGATTGATATAATGGTTCTTTATCCTTTTTCTTAGGAGAAGGTTCATTTTGTGACCTAGCCTGAGGTTATAGTTTGAGTAGAGCTGGATATGTTATGGTTGGGAAAATTCTGTTTGGCTTGAAAGGGTTATAATTAGGATATGTCATGGCTAATGGTTGGAGGTTTTGTCTAGGAGAGGTTGATGAAAATGGAGAGGTTAAGGGTATGGATAGGTCTGGATATAATGATTGTCAAGGTTGGTAAGGAGTGTAGACAAGCATTGGGGAAGGTTGGATAACTTCCTTCTGTGATCCTTCTATGGATTGAAGTTGTGCCAGCAATTGTTTTCTTTCTTTTTCTTTCTACCCTATGAGAGGGAAAGAAACAGACATATCTTTAACTGTGGATACAACTGTTGCAAGCTCTTGTTCAACCATCTTGATTTTTTTCTTCAAATCATCAATAAGAGAACCTGAGGATGTGAAGGTATGGGTAACTACCTCAACTAACTTCTATTGGTTATCAAGGATTTTTGAAAGGGCTTGGTTTTGTGCCACAACATTTTCTGCTTGCCAATTTAGAGTTGCTTTTGCTGATGAAACTTGTCTCCTAGTTCCATCCGGGTTGGTTCCAACAGGATTTTTGATTTTCCAAACATGCTTTGTGCTGGTTTGAGGATGTTCAAAACTTTCAAGAGGAGGAAAATCCTGTGAGTAGAAAGGTGAGGCATGGTCAAACATGTAACAAAGTAAGGGTTTCTGTGAATAGGTTTGGCTAGTAGGAAAAGGTTGACAACTCGGTATTTGGGGAAGGACTTTCTGGTAGTATGGGATTAGTGGAGGTTTAAGGTTTTGATCATGATCTTCTTTGGACTTGGTTTCTTTGCATGGAGGAGAATGAGAGATTTTTTGCTTTCTAGTTCTAGGATAAAGAACATAATAGTTAAATTTTCTAGAGGGTTCTCCAAGGAGATCAACTTTTGGATCACCTGCTTCATATCTTTCTTTGAGGATTTGTTGAGTGGATTTTTTCTTCCTTCTTCTTGAATAGTCTTCCTCATGAGTTTCTTCTTTTTAGCATTCAGCACAATCACAAATATCTCACCATATGTGGCCAGAGGGTGATTTGCCTTCATAACAAGGCTTTCCATCTTAATGAAATGCATTAATCTTAAGGCCATCTTCACAAACATATGACATAGGTTGAAGCATAGCAATTTAAGTTGGAAAAATTGTCACATATTTCTTTTTGGGTGGGGCCACCAAAAACCTTGTTTCAACTTTGCCATTTTCCTTCCCAATAAAGAAAGGATTGTTTGACTAGACTGGCTTGATTGCTCGGTGAAGTGTCTCATATTTTGTAATCCATGATTCTAGGAAGAGGGAAGTCATCTGGTTTCTAGTCAATTGTCTCAGGACAAACATACATATGGGGGTCATTCCTGGATCAACTTGGATCAACAAAGCATCATTAGATTGATCCATGTCTGGAACTGCCATGTCAAAGGCATGATTTTGAAGCCTGTAAGCAAGTTGATAATGGAGAGTAGTGGCAAATGTATCTTGTACTTGAGAGGCTCCTATAATCTGGACTTGCACCATGAAAGCATCACAAAGGTGAGGATCTTTGAGGGGCATATTCAAGTTTGGAAAAAGTGTGACAAAAACTGTTCTCGCATTTAGAGTGGTCTAAATAGTTCCTATGACTGCATTTTGATATTCCAAAAATCTGGAGTCAAGGAGTGAAATCCTAGAGGCTATAGGGAGTCATTTTCTTCCGTGGAAAGTTAGTGCTAGCCTTACTGCACCAAAATGGAGATGTGTATACCCTTGTTTTTGCCATGAAATTACAAACTCTCTAGGAAGAGCAAGGGTGATGAAATTTTCATTTTCACTTGCTAGGATATTGAATTGGTCAAACTTGGAGGTCTGGACATATTCTTTTACAATAGAAGGATGAGAAGGACCAATAAATTTTTTTTTAATGGTTTTTTTGAATGAAGGTTGAGGTTTATTAAACATGGTATATGGATTTACAATAGGGAAGTCAGTAATGGGGATTTTACTATCTTTGGGTACATGAGAGATCTCATACAAGTAGTCTAATCTATTTGCAGTGGATGTACGAAGAGAAAGGTCAAAGGTGGGTTTAGAGTATCAATGACTGCTGAAGATGAACTGGCCATGATAGTTTCTTCAGGAAAGAACTATTTACCCAAAACCTAACAGGATTAGGATGCCAACTCTAGGCTCAAATGTCCACAAGGTGACAATGGGAAACTGGATTCTTTAAGACTTTTGGAAACAAACTCCTTAGTGTTCTACTTGATTATCAAGTCCAGTGTTTTGATGTGACTAATACAGAGGATCCATGTATTGTGGCAACTGTAAATCACAGAGCATACTAATCAGGACAATAATCCAAGTATACTAATCAAAGGAGATGAAAACTATATGGTGGATATGGCTCTGATACCAATATATATGTAGATAAATAGGACGAGAAGAAGAGGATGTAAGAAGATTATGGGAACTGGTTAAGAAAATATATTGCTAATATATATATATATATATATATATATTAGAAATTATATTTTAGATTAGCAATTATATTTGGGTTCTAATGAGTTCAACTGGTAAAGTCTTTTGTCATCAAGTAAGAGATTTGACGTTTAATCCTCACTTACACTAAAAAATAAAAATCAATTAATGTCTTGATCTGATAATAAAGAATAATTAGTAGGAGCAAACACCATAGTTTAAAACTATCTCTCAAAATAAATAAAATAAGATTAAGCAATTCTTTGTGTTTTTCTTTACGAAATTGTCATTTTCCGCATGTACTTTTGTATTTTTTTTTAGGGAAATGTTAATGAGTACCCTTATGGCATTGGTTAACAATCCATTTTAAAAAAATTTTAACATCACTTTTATGAAAAATGCAAAAAACTGTCAAAATATTAATTTTTTTTCCTCCATAAAAACTTTCTTTAACTAGATTGTTAACCAATACCCTTAAGGCACTAGTTAGCATGACCATTTTTTTTTTTAACATTTTTTTTTTGGATAAACTCCACATGTACTTTTGTAATTAATGAATTAGTTTGTTAGTTTCAATCAGTTAGCTTTAATAATACTTTCTTAACTTGAAGTTAGTGAACCGGCTCTTGTAGTAGAGAAGTTATATTGTGGGGTCCATTCTCATGTGAGGGAGAAGAAACATGCACCAAAAACAGGATAGAGTTTTTCCTTGTAGTATCTCAATGGCTTGAACTTGAAGTTAGTGATGTAATTAATACACAATCAATAATACAAGAAGTTTATTTATTACTCTCCATTTTTTTACTAAACAGGCCATAATGAATTTTAAAAACTTTATTTCATGCCCCACTTTCTCATTTATGAATTCTTTCATTTCTATCCTCCATATTGGCATATTCCATAAACGACAAAATGATGGCTAGCTAGCTGCCCCATCGATCTTGCAAATTGTATGTTCAGAGTTTGTACCCTTTAATGCTTATGATCATCCCAACTGCCAATCTGTCTAACAAATTAAGAAACATTTCCCCAACACTTTCTTCCATAGCACTCTCTCTGTCTCACTTTTTTTGTCCTCTATTTCATTTTAGGATATTCCAAAAAATTGTCCTGTTTCTAAAAATAAAAGTCATTAATTTACTAATAATCCTATTATACCCCTATTTTATTAATAATTCAAATTTTTGATAAATTTATTTAAGGGTAATTTTGGAAACTTATACATTTTAAAAAGGTAGACAAAACAATAAATGATATTCCCTTAAAAAATTTGACTTTTCAAACAAGACAAACAAAATGGGACGGAGGAAGTATCTTTCTAAAAGAATGTTCAAAAAATAAAATTGCCCATATTTCCAAATGATTCATGCATAAAAAGTAAAAAAACACACATCAAATCACCCTTTCGATCTTATTTAACTAATCTTACTCTTGTAACATGACTATTCTTTATAGCCAGCCAAGAAATGGGGGCATATATTCCATTCTCTAATATCCTCCCAAATTAGATAAAATTTTCAACCATATGAGGTCCAAAATTTGGGCTAATTTTGAGTCATCAAATTCTCAAAACGTGGAATGTTATTGAGATCTTTGATTAGATGCTAGTCTAATTGCCTTTTTCCAAACAAATCCAAGAATCTTTTACCCCACAAATCCCATACATTGTATGAGTGCCATTGTGCCAATCCACAAAAATCATATCTCTCCTGCACTATGAGATAACTGAGACATCTGTATATGTTATTCTAACTAGAATTCTTATCAACCAAATCACTATGTTCCCATTGGAAAGGTGACTGTAGTCTCACCTAACTATATAAAAATATATATTGGGGATAGGTCAAAAAGACAATTGGAATTTATGTTCCTCACCTACATGATTAAGCTAGCATCTAATATGGAACACCCTCATTGTTGATCATAGCACTTCCATATTCTAGGCACTTCCCATTTTTGTCACCAAGAAAATTCTTTAGAAAAACATTACTTTCTCCCAGAATGGCTATGGAATCCTGGCTCCTTTTGACTGGAAACAGTTCTTTCTAAGCTGGCCTTGGACTTGTATAGTACTGGAAATGTATAAAATATACACTTGGCTGGATTTCACTCTCTGCATTTCCTATGTCTACAGTTTACATTGTCTACTGATGTACACTCTTGCTTACCATTTTTCAAGATATAGCCCATAGGGCATTGCATTTCTTAATTGGTGACAGCCTGACAGGTATAAACGATTGCAATGGTTATAGAAATAGCAACTCTATAGGAGTAGTAAAGGTCATATATATTTTATATGTTTAATGGTATATAACTATTTGCAGGAGTGTTATAAATATATAGTTTATGGAATTTTTAAAACAAAAATCAGCGTTGGAAACGAGGCCACACGTCTGTGTTAATAAGATCTTTAAAAACAGTTATGCAATTATTGAAAAATATTTCCTCCACTGCTTTGGGGGCATTGCATTTCTTAATTGGTGACAGGTATAAACGATTGCAATGGTTATAGAAATAGCAACTCTATAGGAGTAGTCAAGGTCATATATATTTTATATGTTTAATGGTATATAACTATTTGCAGGAGTGTTATAAATATATAGTTTATGGAATTTTTAAAACAAAAATCAGCGTTCGCAACGAGGCCACACGTCTGTGTTAAGATCTTTAAAAACAGTTACGCAATTATTGAAAAATATTTCCTCCACTGCTTTGGTGTTTGATTGTTTCTTTTTAGTTGCCTTTTGTTTCAAGTTAATTACTTCCTTGACTGGTCCAATGAAGTATACCTTTCTGCTTATTTAAATCAAACCAAAAAGGAAAAAAAGTAAACAAGTGTGAGAGAGTTTTTGTGTAGTAATAAACTCAGGATCAGTATAGTCACTTTAGAACATAGTGATTAATTTCCTCAACATATCCTGAATTTATTAGGGCACGTAGCAACTCCTAATGTCAAACAAATAAAAAAAAATAGAGTTGTATTAATAGAATTGTTGTAGGACTGAGTGATCACAGCCGCTTAGAGATGATGTGGTTATTATATATTTATACGCTCAAAAATCATGAATTGATGATTTTTTCCTCATATCTTTTACACCATAATGAATTTGTGAATGGAACTTATTTCATAGGATATTAGGAATTTGAGGTTTCAAAAAGGAGACAAATTGACCCAATTTGATTGGAAATGAGTGGGATATGGTCATTTGAAGTTGACCCAATTGTAATGTTTCAAAGGATTCGCTTAACCCTCATTCAACATTGGCTCGACTGAAATGTTGCAAACAACAAATGAACTTTGAAGATCTGACGACTTAACCTAATGATTTCCAATGTTCAACCAACCCTTATTACACACAGTGAGAGGATAAAGGCAACCATATCAAGATTACTTTAAAAGCAACTTCTTGAGCCTAAACAGCTATAAAACCCTCTCCCTTGAATTTCTCCTTTTGAGTTGCTTCTAGAATTTCGCTGAGTTAGTTTCTCATTCAAATCAAAGAAGTTGTTGACCCTTACCAGTGTGTTCATTGGTGGATCCCTTAAAAGAGTTATTTAGAATACCAGAGTTGTAGTGGTTACAAACGAGTTTGTTTGTGGAGGAAATTTCTGTTGAAGAATTCTAGAATTTTGGGGCCAATGCGATGGAAGGAGAAACAAGTCATTTTTTGAGGTTACAAATAAATTCTACCACTAAAAAGGTGTTTTGAGAATAGGACTTTTTGGATTTTTTTTTTAATGGTGAAATTTCATATGGGTACGATACCCTGAAGTGATTTTCCTTTTAAAGAGTTCTTCAAAAAATTTCTACTTTATCATCAAATTTTTGTGTGCAATTAATTGGTTTTTATTACTATTAGATTAAGGTGGCGTTTGGGTATTGCATTTTCTGCGGTGCGTTTTTTGCGTTTTTTTTTTTTTTTTAATGGACGCATGTCTGGCACTGTTCATTGTCCATGAACAGTGATTTTAGGCTTATGAATAGTGCCAAACGTGTGAACAGTAACTTTTTAATTATTATTTTTATTGTTTTCAGTTTTCAGCAAAATAAGTTGTATCTAAACGGACCCTAAATGTAAAGGTTTTGGCCCATTTATATTATATTAATTCTTCAAGTTCCTAATTTTCTTTCATGTAAATGGGACTTCCACCCAAACATGTATACACAATAAACAAAATATTTTTTTTTCTTAACAATACTAACATTTAGGATGAGGGATCCGATTCTAAATACTATGTAATATTGAATAGTGTGATATATACACTGTATTATATGAGGATTGGATTAGATAAGTGTGTGTTGTGCGAATATGTATTATTATTATGTTCTGTATTGTATTTAAGTAATTATAAAGAATTATAATTGTAATTTGATTAATTTTTTTGAGGTAAAGCGTAAATATAATTGTTGCTCTCATCGGGTCATGATAAATATAGTCACTTATTGTGAATTTTCGTGACCAAGAGTCCCTAAATTTGTAGCACTCTCCCGGATGTGGTAAAAGATTAAATAAGTCCCCAATTTTATATTTTACTCGATTTGTAAATAAGCAAGGAAGTTATTAAGTTTACGTAATCCCTTCATTTCTTGGAATAAATTCCAAATTTCCACCTAGAGTTGGTTGAACTCTATACCATAACTCCACCTTCAAGCCAATTAGCACTCTTTACTTTTTTCCCATTTGTTTTTTAAAGTTATTGAAAAAGATTATTTAGATAGGTTAAAATAGAATTATTGATGTGATAGAAGTACAACCGAAAGTTTTTTTCTTAATTAAATAATGGACAATAATGCAAAAAACAAAATCAGATAGATCAAAGTAGCAAAGAGCCAAACTTTATGTTAAAGAATTAAAATATTCGAACACAGATCATATATAAAAAATCTTGTCCCTTTGACTAATCGAGGTCCATGTCAACTCATCAACAACCAATAATCCTTTTTGACTAACTAAAATTAAAAGGAGAAATTTGCTGAATGCAGCTGATATGCATAATATATTATTGTTACCATTTTCTAATGCTGTGCTTTATTTAGACAAATTCAAATTCTCTAAAGCAGAAAGCTTTAAAGACTTCACACAAAATCATTTCTCCAAAATCAAGCACATATCTGTGTCTGGAATTTGCATATAATAAGGAGCAAAAGTTCACATTATGATCATTATGGAGGTGGTGGTTAGTGCTGAGTGTCATTTTTTTACTTGTTCTAACTAGCCAATCACTTCTTAACATGTGAAATTTTCGACTTAGAAAGTACGAGCATAAACATGTTACATGCTGTTGGTTTAAGCATCATTAAGCCTGATAAGCTGTCCCCAGTGGGATTAATTCTTAAACTTTATTTTAAACATATTGCTCTTTTGGAAACGTGGCTTATGGTTAATCGTCTTTGGTGCTAATTAAGTCAATTAGTAAAAAAATTACTAATTAAGCAACTAATCAAAGTTTTAGATTACATTCATTTGTCAAATGGGTATCTTATATGATAATGACTTGGGTCTCTATTTGAACGTATGATTAAACACCACGTATTCAAAGATGAACACCAAAAACAAAACACTTAACTTTGTAAAAAATGCACCATTTAAGGTTGTCGTCTAAGACCTTTATCAGCAGACCATTTGGAACTTTGATGACTTGGTTTCGACAAATCATGATAAAAAGATTATTATGCCGAAACTTTGGAGAAGTTCTTTCACTAATTAGGGTTGTCTTTATAAACACGTGTCGAATTTTTAATTTAAAAGCTTTAAAAACATATCTTTTCTTTTGTCTATCTTATAGTTAATGTTGTTTGACTACTTGATGACTTGAATATACAAGGTTCCTTCTGATTTGGAACAGCATAAGATACGTGTTGATGGAAAATCAACTCCTTAAGGAATCACTAATAAGGTAAATGTTTTACTACCACTTCTAATATTTTCAAAGAGAAGAGGGTGGTGGAGAAATTAAAGAGTGGGAAACCAAAAAGGAATTGTTGTTCATTATATGAATTGGGAAAGAAAATTTGGGAAAAGAAAAGGAAGTCCTTGAAAGTTGATGTCGCGGATGTTACAAGAAAACAAACACGTTGTTTTCTGAATGGAAAAAGAAACTAAATACATTAGCTTCTGAATAAAAACCTCGAATTCATGAGGGGTTCCTTGAATTCATAAGGTGATAGAGTTTTAGAATCTACCAAAAAGAAATAGACAAAGTCTATATTTTTATAAATTTGACAATTGAATTGCCCTGGAGGCTATAATATGTTTAAATAATAAAAGAAACCCTAGGATAGCTAGGGCAACGCCCAGAAACCCTAATTCGCACTAATCACAAAATTAGGTGGCAAAATAGTGATTTTTGCCAAAAATAGCAAAATTGAAATAATTGCGAAAATTGAAAATACTGTCTCTAAGAGATGTCCCAAAACAGACGGAACCTTACCTTGACTTTTAAACTAAAAGTTATTAAGGAAAAATAAATATTACTATAAATAGTAAAAACATTATTTTTGGGGCCTTAAAGAAAGAATTTGCCTAAATTTAGGCAACGCTCGAGAAAACTTGAGTCTGGATCAGAATGTTGTTTCCCTTCAACTTGCCAAATTTCCTGCAATTTTGACATTGTAGCCCCAATGGCCTCTATTAGCACCTCCCTTAATCTTGTACTGTGACTTTCGGCATCCTTGTTGCTCCAGAAAAGACCTGTACTGTTTGTTCTACATCAAAAATTGTAGCTTGGATTTTTTTCATAATCAAGTAAAGCATAAAATAAATCAAGATACGTGTTGATGGAAAATCAAATCCTTGAGAAAACACTAATAAGGTCAATGTTTTTACCACTTCTAATAATATGAAGAGAAGAGGTGGTGGAGAAATCAACAGTGGGAAACCAAAAAGGAATTGTTTTTCATTGTATGAATTGGGAAAGATAATTTGGGAAAAGGAAAGTAAGTCATTGAAAGCTGTAGCTTGGATTTTTTCATAATCAAGTAAAGCATAAAATAAACAAAGATCTTGGACCACATACAAATAATGCTGCTGATTGCTGAATATAAATTTTACATGAGGGTACAGAGTCAGAGACACCTTTCTTAAATTTTGCACCTAGTATCCTTTTGCCTCTTTTTCTCATACATGAAGGTACGTAGGTGATAAATTTATTAACCACTTAATAAATCTTATACGATAAAAATAAGTTGTCTGGCAAAAACACACACGTGCACACCAAATCAAAGAGAGCTACGTACAAAAGAGTCAGGAAAGAGATAAATATATATAAATTATATCAGAGTTCGTGAACCGATAAGCTTTTGACATAATTGAGCAAAAAAGATGAGCTTTGACATTTATTTTAAGCACTCAATGATGCTTTTGTTTCGACTGGTTTAATTACTAGACATTCCTAATCTTTGATTCCCCACCATGATAACATAAACAATAGGCCACTTTAGTGCTATATTCATGCATCAAATGTTGGTATTTGACCATAAAAGCATAGGATATAGTAATATACCCCATCGTCCCCAGCTATTCATAGAAACATTTAGTAAGCGACGGCTTACATGGGTCCTTGAGTTCTACGTAAGAAAATATATAGAAAGTCTAGGGACATAATTTGTTCCGCAACCTTTTTCATAATTTGCATAGGTGCTCTTGTATGATAGAAAAAGTTATCACATTTTAATCAATCAAGCCTTTAATTTATTCATACTAGTGCATGTAAAATTGTGTAAGAATATATGGTTATTATATTAGTAAATATACATTGGCCCCGTTGATTTTGGATTTTTTTTTAATTATTTATTTATGTATTTTAAGGATAAAGAAAGAGAGTAGATAGTAGTTGTTGTGTGTGAAAAAAGAAAAATAATTTAAAAAATAAGAAAAATTGATAAATAGATAATCTATGTAGTGAGTTTTGAAAAGTAAGTATGTAAAATAAAAAAAAAAATTCTTATGTTAAAATATTAAAAAAAAAATTTGCACAAATTGATGTGAATACTTGAGTGATTAAAATAAAAGTAACGATAGTAATATAGATCTATACGAATGTGATTGTTCACAATCCATAATTTGTCATTCTTAATATAAGAAAAAGTTGTAAAAGAAATTGTGTTAGCAGTAAAGTTGAAATATATATATAAAAGAATTTAAATCTTCTGTCTCACTTTTCCTACTCCACTTTATCCTCCATCAATAAAAACTTGTCACATGTTCACCTAATTAATTAAATACTACTATTAATTAATAACGGTAGTATTAATAAGTCAATAATGATAGTATTTAATTAATTAGGTGAAGACGTGACAAGTTTTTATTGTGAAATATAGAGTGGAGTAGAAAAAGTGAAACAGAAGATTTAGACTCTATATAAAGCACCCCCCCATTCATTCCTGAGGTACCAAATGGCCATGCTTCATTAATTTTCTCACTAGACTCTTTCAAACTCTTCCTTTTGCATTAAAATTTCTTTGACTTTCCCCAGATGCAAATCCATATCCAAAATAGAATCAAAATAAAGGCCTAAAATGGCCATGTCCCAAAGTTGTTGTTACAACTACACACTTTCTTCTCTACTACCATATCTACCTACTCTCTTCTCTGATTTGATACATCAATTCCCAGATGATATATGATCTGACTATAGATCATGTGACTCTGGTTCGACATCAGCTAAACTGGAGGGCCCAAAATATCAACTTGCAAGTTTCAAAGAGAAGCATTTCTTTGGAGCCATTCAAGCTTTACAGGTACGTCCATAGTTTCTTCCATTCAGTAATTAAATATTTGTCACTTATTAAATGTGTGTTTGGGCTTGCATAGATTTTATTTATCTTAAGAATGCGTTTAAGTTGATTGAAATGGGAAAAAGGCAGAAAAATCATGTTATATAGGACACTTTTTTTTTTTTTGGTTTAAAACAAGTCTTTGTAAAAAAAGATATAAGAAGTCGTGACGAAACAGAGTTTAGGCTTTTAAAAATGCACTTTTAAACTCCCAAAACGCAATAAAAAAAACCCATAATCCAAAGAAGCACCATTTATAAATTTTACCAATCACACTAAACAACTTTTTGAAATTGCACTGGTGATTTTTTTGCCCCAACAAGGTAACCAGGACACTAGGTAGAAACAGGGCTTAGACTTTGATAGGAGTTTATAAATTATAATGAGTTTCACTGTCACTTTCGAAGTATTCGTTATTTTTACAAGAATGAATACAATAAATAAAAGAAAAACGTTACTAATTTCAAGAAAAATGAATGTCATCTGGTAAAAAAAAAAAAAAGTTACTGTAGTTTGTACTGATATGTTCCTGCTGCCAAATATTTCCACCGACCACCGTCCAACAATACTCGAAGAGTGTGCTTTGTGATCTCCGAGCACAATTTAACACTGTATATTACTCTGCCTCTACGGCCTAGAATTATAGTTTTCACTTTCTTTCTTTTTTTTGAGAGAATTCTTGTTTACCAAGAAAAAGTTTTACCTTTAAAAAAACGAAGGGTTTTTACTTTGTAGTTTGTACTCTGCTGTAAGCTTTGTTTTGTCGGTTTCACCTTCAAGTCCAAAATGACGAAAAAATTTCGATCGATATATCTATCAATCAATCAGCCATCAACAAGAACCGAAACAATTGCTTTTACGTTACACCGTTTCAGCCAACAGACACACATGACATAGGAGAGAACTGAGAATCTTTCAGATTATATGATAATAAACCTTTTTTTTTCCCATAAATTCCGTAAAATGTTTGAACTTTCATTTTTTCTTCGATAAATATTTGGGTTTTTGAAGCTTTTAAACGTGTTTTAGTGTTTATTAGAAATAGCTGAAAGTGTAAATGCAGTTACAATACGTTGAACCTTTTTTTGAGGAAGTACAATACGTTGAACACTTGAACCTTGATGTTTACTTTTGAAGAAGTAAAAAAAGAAAAGAAAAAGTCTTTTAGATTATCCCATTTCTACTCGTGTCATTAGTTCATTAGTTGTTCTTTGATTTAATTTAATAAATATGAGAAGAAAAAAAATGTTCTGTTTTTGCTTTGATAACAGCAAACATAACTTCTTCTTTTTCATCATATTCTAGACTTTCTAGTACATGAATTTTTGACGAATTATATCTATAATTTTCATATATTTTTGTTTTATCGTCATTTTTTTTTTATAGTTATTTGAATTGTTAATGATGTAATTCAATTAACTTGTTTTAAAATAGATTGATAAGATTGAAGAAATTCATATGTGAAGTTTCGGTAAGAGTTTAAAATTGGATCTCAATCTGTTTGTTTAGTACCTTTCTTCCTAAATTCTAGCGCTTCACATCATTTTGTAAGAATCTTATGCATAGTGCATACAAATTTTAGAACTATTTATGTGTCAATTTCTGCTAGCTTTGTCAACTGCTATTTTTGGCTTGTACAATCTTTGTCAAGAATAACGTTCTCCTAAGATGTAAATAATGAAAACTTTGATTTAGACCACTATGTTTTTAAGTCTAGAGTTAACAATTCATCAATTAATATACCACAGTAATATATCGCTACAGTCCAATAATAATAATAATGAATTAAAGCAATTAAAGGCATACACATGTTTTGAAATCAAGTGAAAACCCTTTGTAGAACTCCTTAAGGAAAAACTGTTAGGAGGGTACTAAATCCCGTGGGAAATTTACCAAAAAACAAACAGTTAGAATAGTCCAATCTTATCAAAACTTTGTAAAATATGCCCGCTATACAACCTTAGTAAACAACCCATTCACCTCCCAACGCAGTTGCCCAAAATCTTGGAATTCTCCTATAGAAATTCAGCACTCTAAATAACTCTTTGTAAGGATACATATGTGAACTCACTGGCGATGATTGACAACTTTTATGGTTCACATAAGAAACTCGCTAAGAGCAACTCTAGAATGAGCTCACAAGGATAACATGGGAGGGTTTGGTCTATAAGCTCGACAAGGTTTGCTCTCGAAGTAATCTAGATACGACAACCTCTTTCCTCTCAATTTGTGAAATCATTGGATTGTTTCATTGGGTCTTCAAAGTTAATTTATTGTTAGTCGTTTTTTGGTCAAGTAAGCGTTTAGCGAGGATCGAGCAAATTCTTAGGAACGATAGAATTGTGCCATCTTCAATTAATTATATCTTTTTTTTTTGATGGGCAATTAATTATATCTTTCTGTTCAAATTCAAAAGGGTCAAATTTATGTTCGTGTTGACGCTTCATATGTTTACTTTCCAAAAAAAAAAAAGGAAAAAAGTTTCACACAAAAATTTGTTTAGGTGTGAAAGATATAGAAAAAATATTATCAAATCATCACATTTGAGAAACTTTTGATCCATACCCAATTCTAACATTCTTTTATGCATATAAATTGCATTTTCTCACACTGAATAAAAAAAAAAAAATTAGAATGAAAATCTAACATTCTAACATTTTTTTATCCATACCCTTTGGAGACGATTATCTATAAATCCTATCCAAATATATTTAGAATGAAAAAAAAAAAAATTAGCTCATCGATTATCATAATATCGCATGTCACATATTTCACCACTGTTGTTGAAGTGAGAAATTGTTAAAAGCTTCTTTTACTTTCTTATAAAATAAAATAAATTGTTAAAAATTGTGGAGCCATACCAGAATGAATAAGATATTGACAACTCAGAAATATTTTGAGTGTTGCATTCCTCGTTGATTAATATAAAAGGCACAAACCATTATTGATAGCACAAAGTCACAGACCAGCCAATCACCTGCTACAACACTTTATATATCTGCAGTAACTGAAGAGGTAAGGTTTACCATACCAGTCCCATCTTTGATGTACACCACCTATAAACGAACTATTATTAGGTACTAGTCTAGCACGACATAGCCTCATAGCCTTGTCTTCACAAGATAAGAGGCCTAGATCTATAGAGCACACCCCTCCAAAATACCAAAATATAAATTTTTTTTTTTGATGGGAAAATATAAATAAATTTTGCGTAACTTAAAAGTTACTTTTACCTATTTTACATTATTACTAAAAATTTCGAATTAAAATGTTCTAATGGCACCTTTAGAAACCTTAATAGTGATGGTATTTTCCTCCATCCGAACTGTTTGTCAACATTCTTTTTGTAGTTAATGTTTTTTTGTATACTTGTTAATTTATAGTAGCTTGTTAAAGTTTCATTTTCATATAATTATATTTTAATCTTTTATATTTCAAAAAATTATATCCAAACGGAAATTAATCAAAAGCGTTGTCAATTAGCATGGTTTCATGAAAGGAAAGAGTGAGCAAGGATATCTATTCCCCTTACTATCTTGGGCTCTTGTGAAGTAGATGGGATAAGTTCATATGCTATTTTGCCTCTTTTGTCTTAATACTATCCATTTCACGTTAATATATATATATATATATATATATATATATATATATATATATCTATTTATAAAGCGATCTTAGTGGTTAGCTTAGAATGTACAAACTGTCCAAGCTCCAAGGACAATGGTCAAGCATAATGGACGAACATCAAAGGACAGAGGAATGCAACAATTACGTGCCTTGGGATGACATGGGCATTTGCTAATGGATTCCTTCACTCTAGTCGGTTAGCCAATACAATCATCTTTAAAAGAAGTGTCCATTGACCTCCCTCTCAAAAATATTTATTGGGATCTAATAATCAACCATTGTATTCAATTCTATTAAACCTATACCGTTTACTTTCATATGGAGGTGCTACCCTAACACATGTCTTCTCAATTAACTTGAGGAGACAGCTTGAAGGACTACTACTTAATTTTAGGGTGGTTAGGGTTTCTATCGTGACACGTCTTTATAGTTAATCTAAGGACTCAATTAGCTGAAGGGCTACAGTTTAGTTTAAGGTCATTATCCTGACACATGTCCCTTCTATTTTTTTTTAATAAATATTTTAAGAAAGACACCCCTTAATTGATCTCAAAGGACAACCAATTAATCGACTTAAGGGGACCATTAATTGATAGCTAGTTTTAGGTTAATTTCTCACAAACCCAAAAAAAAAAAAAAAAATCCACACAATAAATATCCTTTGGTTCCACTAAATAAAGGTAATCAACCTCTTCACTATTACTTTGCCATTCTCATTTCTTTCTCTGTCCACCAATTTATTAACTTAGCCATCAGAACTTCCTTATACAAACGTCAGATATGTCAAGACTGAACTAAGATTTCTCTTTTTAAGCAGAATACTTGTCAATTTGCAAGAAACCACAATTATTTGGTCTCTGTTGAAGTCCTTGTTACAACTCCTCCAAAAATCTCACCTACTTATGGTTAGAATACCTTTTTCTTATGTGGATTTGATATGAATTCTTACAAGCATACATCATGCACTGATGCACATGTTTATCAGTCTATCATAAATTCAAATTGAGTCAAATTTCACAAGTAATTAATATGCAAAGTACAAAAAAAAAAAAAGAAAAAAAAAAACCCCTCAGCTTTCATTTTTATTAATGATACGCATCTAATCCGTTGAAAATTTGGATGTGAGCCTCAGTGCAATAACAAACAGACAGATGTTCCTGTATTATTGCTACAAGTCAATCAATTAGAATAGTTTTTGCTTTATCATCATCAATTAACATACGACATGGAAATCATACATTAGGGTCTTCTTAAATTCTTTGTGGCCTCTGCTTTTGGCATCTTCCAAATTCCCACTGTGCCTCAACGGCAATTGCCCATCCCACACATGAAATTGTCCACCAATCTTTGCACTAAACAACTAGAATAGTCCAACACTCTAATTAGCTTTTGAGAAAGCGCTACGTTGGTAATATTTTCACAATAAATTTATAATAGATTTTAGGTAATAGTTTATTACAGATTTTTAAGGACTGTTTGGATATCTTTTATTTTGCTGAAAACTAAAAATTTATTGCTGAAAATACTGTAGCAAAATATTTTTTAAAGTTGAAAACACTTTGTATAACACTTGCTGCGTTTTTCTGTGGGTGGTTGGTCTATAAACAGTGCGTGAGACGCAGTATCCAAAACGCCAAACGCAACAAAATGTCCAATCTAAACGCACACTTAGTATAAATCTATTATTGAAATTATATTTTTGTTTATCAACAACAGCAAATAACAAACTATTACTTAAAATTTATTGTGAAAATATTGAGCCATTCAGAATTTTCTGAGCCTTTCTTTTACAGCCCTATGATAAAAACCGTGGATCTAGATTAACGGCTAATAATGCACAAATGCACTAAGCCCCCGACACGTTTATCACAGACAAGTGTACTCGCATGGTTTGGAATGCGACCAATCAGTGGTCTTTTGGATAGTCAAAGGATTTGGGTCCCACACCCACTTCTCAGATTGAGAATCAAAGCTTGTTTAGACTACAATTAACTCCATGGGCTGTAGAGCAGCAAATCAGGCACTAGGGAGTTTTTAAATTAATGAATCTGTTAATTCATCAACTTGTGTCGGACATATCGGACAACTAGAATCGTGTCGGCCACCGTTAAAACGCATAATGGCATATAGGGTTTTGTAATCTTTCCTCTCAGTCTCACCCTTTGCATCTCCGTCTAGGGCTAAACTCTAGATTCTAGGGTTTCTATATATATATATATATATATATTAGGGTTATTGTAATTTGCACTTCATCATTTAATAATAATAAATAGTTAAAGAATTCTTCTCAAAAAAAAAAAAAAAAAAAGTTAAAGAATTACACGTAAGTTAAATCACATCATTCTCGTTTTTCTACTCTCTTTCTCTTTTGCAATTGCATTTTTCTTTTTGATTTTAACCTTTTTAGATGAAAAAAAAAATAGGGTAGGGGTGATCTGAGTAAGCATCTTCCAATTCGACATGACCATAGTACGTGACATCCTGCCTCTTTGATTTTAATTTTTGGCAAGTGAAATATGTATACAATAGTTGAGAGAGACCATTTAAATTTTAGATGTTTGTGTTAAAAATATAGGTAAATTGCAAATTACACTTCTAAAGTTTGGAGGTGTTTGGATTTTACACCTTAAAATTTCAGAATTTGAAAATTACCCCAAAAGTTTGAGAGTGTTTGAAATTTGCAGCTTGTCGTTTCAAAATTTAGAGTTTACCCTCCAAAGTTTGAAGTGTTTGAATTTTACAATTCTAAAATTTTAAAACTTTAGGATGTAAAATCTAACCACTCCCAAACTTTAAAGGTGTAAAATCCAAACACCTCCAAACTTTAGGGGTGTTATTTGCAATTTACCCAAAACACAAAGAATTATTGGTTTTTTTTTTTTTTTCTTTTCTTTTGTTGTTGTTGTTGAGAAAAACAAAGAAGCCAATGATTTTCTATGTGAGGAAATAATTTCTAGTATTTTATTTTCTTTAGTTGATAAAATATTTCTAGTATTTTATAAGGAGTTTTTTTTTCCCACTCCTAGATCTTCGTTAAGCGAATACTTAGAAAGATTTGAATCATAATCTCATCCACCATCCTATGCTAAGGAAGAATGAAAATATCATTTATCTAAAAGACTATTGATATTAAAGTGCATTTTTTTTAATGTATTTAAACTTTAAAGTGCCCATTGATGCTCCTAAAACCATTTAGGTATATTTAAAAAGATGAACAATAATAGAAAGATTATTAATATGACAAAATGCTTTCACATCTCTTTGATAGGCGAAAGGCTTGATGAATAGATTCCCAAATCATAACATTAAACGCGATGTAAACAAATTACGATTCACTAATTAATTATAGCTTTTCTGTTCCAAATTGTTTATTCAAATCCTTTGAACATAAAACTAATCTATTCCTTAGCACTTGGCATATGTATTCGTTCTATTTTACTCGCATCAAAAACTAAATAGTGAACTACAAACTGATAGATGCCAACAAAAAAATAAAAATAAAAATAAAAATAAAAAATAAATATATCAAATGATTAAATTTTTTGATAATACTTAATATATATAGATATTTGAATTCAACTTTCAAGTAATTTTGTCTAGTTTCTCAAAAAAGAAAAAATAGAAAAAAGAAAAGAAAAATAGAATGCTTGTACGTAGCAACTAGCAACCAAGTGACATTTCAAGTGAGAATTTTGAAAAAGGCAACTCTTCATTGTTTATAATAGACTTTCATTTCCAATTTCTTTTTACACACTATTTAGAGAAATTCATAGGACTCTCTAAGTTTCTTTCTTAAAGAATTTTGACATAGTTGTATTCTGGAGACAAGTTTTCTTGCCACTTTTTAGCAAATTCTTTGATTAGGAGTAAATTAATATTATCTTTAAAGAGTATTACATTCACACGTCTGAGTCTTCATTATTGTTTTCTTTCTATTATTTTTTGCTATATTTTCCGACACCAAGGGGAAAAAGCGCTAGAATTTATGCTCAATGTAATACTTAAATAGGGATTTATCTTACATTCTTAACATAAAAAATGTTGAAATTTCCTATATATGTGAAATAAAATTAGTTAAACTCCGTGACTTTAGTCATATATGTTTCACTTGTTTTGCTACCGTATGTTAGTGTGTGTTTGGATACCACTTATTTTGCTGAAAATTGAAAATAATAAAAAAATAATTTCTGAATTACTATTCATTGTTGGGTTACTGTAACTTTGCCTTAATGCACTGTTCATGTCCCATGAACAGTGCATAAGGTGTTGGTCAAAAAAAGAAAAGAAAAAAAGCAAAAATGCAAAAACGTGCAGATGAGAACGTGATCCAAACGGGCCTTTAATCATAAAAAAATCAAAATATCTTTTGTTGCAAGATGTACTAGAATCGTAGAAGAAATTTTTTTTCATAAATAAATCAACGTTGTTGATATCATCTATTGTCATGAAGTTTTTACTTTGTGCAAATATGTTATATTAGTACATTACCCAAGAATTTGGGATCAAAACTTCTTCTTGTTAGAATTGTGATATGTAACACATCTTACATGTGGTGGACCTCATAATGTGAAACCCACTATATGTAAAAGAAATGTTACATATCACAATTATACCTAATATCACTTGGTTGTCATATTTAAAATATTTTTTAGTCAATTTTTTTACAAAATCTAATTACCATTATTAATTGGTCCTCTCAAGGATAAAATCTTAAATGCATACTATACCCAAAACAATTAAATTCAAGGCAATATGTGTTTCTATTTTTTTTTTTTTTTGATACATTGATAGTTTGGGGTAAAATGATTTAAACCCTAGATGTCTCTCCTATAAATATTAAGAGGTGCCGATTGAATTACAAGACTTTTGGCATGTTCTTACATTTTTATTTTGTTGTTCAAGTTGATAACTTATTAATTCACTTATTTTAGTATATCCTGCAACTATTCTTTATGCTTATATGTCCTTTTTGTTGTTCTTCTGTACATATTAGCTTGATATGCCACTACTTTGCATTATATATATTCGCTCGGTTTGCAATTCTTTTCCAATTTGGTTTCTCTTTAGTAAGCACCATGCATGTTAATAAAGCTAATAACCTATTGGAAAGAAAAGATTGAAATAGTTCCGTATCCTGGTTGGTTTTATTGTGCAATAAACTATTAACTTTATTTCAAAAGTTGATTTTTAAAATAAATTAGTGAATATGATGCAAACCTACCATATATAATAAAATTAAGATTTGAATAGTAAGAATTAAGAACATGTCATCTAAACCAAAATATTCTTGTGCTTAATTCTATAAAATAAGCATACTGGAATCCATATCATATTTTGATACGCAAGCAGTTGTATCCATGCTTGATCAAAGATTGTTAAGGAGGATCTTCATAAGAGTTTACCAGTCAAACATCTCTTCATTATTTGTGTCACTATAAATTTTTTATTTTATTTCTTTGCTTAGTCACCATTCATTTGTATATAAATAGATGATTACTATACTAAACATGCACAAACCCATTAAACCTTAGCATATCAAAACTTAGATGATTATTACTATTAGGAGGAAATGTTTGGTAAATATATATATTAAAAAAAAGCCTAAATTTAATAAGGATGAGATATATAACTCATACTTTACATTATTTAACAAGAGATTGCCACATTAGTTTTTACTTAAAACTTAAAATAATCTATCACACCTAGTGTGCGTTTGGATACAGCTTATTTGGCTGAAAACTGAAAACAGAAAACAATAAAAAATATATTTTTTTACTATTTATTACTGTTTAGTACTGTTCATTGGCCTAAAATCACTGTTCATGGCCAATGAACAATGCATAACGCTTTGGACTTAAAAAAAAAAATGCCCAAAACTTGCAAAACGAGGACGCAGCCGCCCTACCCAAACGGACCTCTAATAACATCATATTAATCTTTAACTTAAAATCTATAAGTGCAAAACTTAAGTATAGTATTTAGGTGTTGTTTCATATATTCCAATATTAAAATTCAGCCATATGACCACTTAATTAAAAATGTATTTCCATCTCATGATAAAAAAAAAAGAGGTGTTACATCCACAACATTTTTACAACAAATACTAGTAACAATCTACCATTTAGGATTTGTTGTAAAAATATTGTGGACATATTATTTCTCTAAAAAAAAATCATATGACTGAATTTTAAGAGAGAAACTTAAAAAGCAATTATAGTATGGTACCTAAATTTTATACGACTTGAAATATGATATTTATTGAAATATTATCTTTTATAATAAAATGTATTTATGTTTTAGTAAGACGAAGATGTGTTATATTTTTATTGGTGAGCGTAAAGGAAAAGGTTTACAACAAGTAATTTAATCCCTTAAAGAAATCAAGGATATAATTATTACAAATGATAACTTCAAAAAAAAATATATTTTTTTTGTTCAACAACTTCAAAAATTATTCATGATTATAATTTTGTAGTACTTCTATACATAGAAAAAGTAATAATAATTAATATGAAAAAAGGGAAAGAAAGTAATAATAATAGAGCAATAGATTTGTTGGTTTCTACTGTTAAAGTAGTAAAATACGACCTCCCTTGACATGTAGTACCTTTTTTTTTCTTATGCTTTTTTTCTCAAAGGAAAATCAATTTTTTTCTTTTCTGCACTTTTAAACCAAAAGAAACCCTCCCATTATTAGGATCCCATTCTCTTTCTTTTGTGTGTATTTGTTTAAAAAAAAAAAGAAAAAAAAAGAAACCCTCCCATTAATATTGTAACAATTAAAAAGGAAATACAAACGGCCAAACTGTAGCTTCCAAAACATTGCTATTTAAGGAATAGAGACTGTCACTATTGGCAATTAAACAAAGCTTCCTTGTGGTATAATATGACTTTGCGTAGACATAGCTTAAGCTTCCTCTCAATTTTATTACTTTTATATTTCCTTTAGTGCTGTAAATAGTCATAATAAGAATAAAATAGCCATACAAAAAAAAAAAAAAAACAAAAAACAAAAACAAAGAAAACGAAAGGATTAATCCTCTGGCTCTGATAAAAATACGCATCTTTCGCCAAAAATATCACACTCCCCAAGATCACTCGCAGTTCTCTTCTGCTACTCCAATTCCAGCAAAGTCCCAGTCTTTCTGTCAAAAAAGATATTCAGATTATATATCAATTTTTTTTCAACTGCACTATATTATATATTTTTTTCTTTACAAAATTTCAAACACCCTCCTCTTCTTCTTCTTTCTCTCTCTCTCTCTCTCTCTCTGTATATATATATATATATATATTTAGAACACTCACTCAGTAATAATACTCCTAATAATCTATACTACTTGCTCTGCTAATAGTGTACAAAAAGAAGATAAGGAGGATAGCTTAGCAAGAGCTAGAGCTTAGCCTTTGATGATGGATGGAATGTACGGTCTAAACTCAGCGGCGGAGTACTCAGACAAGGCTTTGATGTCCCCAGACAATCTGATCTTACCCTCGGATTACCAGACCTTGTTGTCTTCTTCTTCTTCTTCAGGTGCTTTTGCCTCTTTCCGCGATCATCATCATCATCGGATTCCAATATTCGGATCCGAGGAGCTTCTCTCAGCGGCAGCCTCAGCTATCTCCGAAGCCTCAGAAATTCAACGCGAAGAGCTCGACATGTCCACCATCATCAAAGCCAAAATCGCTTCCCATCCTTGCTACCCTCGTTTGCTTCAAGCTTACATCGATTGCCAAAAGGTTTGTGTGTGTGAAAATACGTTACTGCTTTTCTTTTTTGGTCTTTCTAGGTGCAAAACCAAGGCTGCAATACTAGTCTTCTAGTCCTAGCTACTCTATATGTATTCGTTCTTTCTATGGTTGTGGTTATTTGACCATGTTTTTCTAAGTTATTACATGCTGTTTTTCTTATAATCTTATTGGGGCTTTGGGGTGTGATGGTAATTAGTAGTATTGTGTGTCGGTCTGTGGTCAAGTACACACTACAGCTGTGGAATTTGAAGTGATGGAATTTTAATGCTTGTGGCTTTTCATTCCAACCACCCTTGTAGTGAGAGAGCGTTAACACTGTGTTTTCCTTTTCCAATTTTCTTTCTTTTCTTCTTTCTTTCCTTTTTGAACAGCTTAATTTTCCAAATTATATGTATTTTGGCTTCTGGTTTTGGTTTTGAAGATCAGAGACATAATTCCAAGAAGAGTGGGAAAATAAGAGAAAAGAGAGCCAAGAGAATTTCGTTTTGTTCAATACTTGGAGAACCCATAATGAAAATTCGAGCTCTTAATCTGTTGGCCATAAAATTAAGACAGCTAAAACTGACAGAAAGGAATGTTCTTTGTGGTTTTTGTTGCAGGTAGGGGCGCCTCCGGAGATAGCGAGTTTATTAGACGAAATCCGGCAAGAAAACGACCTTTGTAAGAGAGACACTGTTTCCACGTGTTTAGGAGCCGATCCCGAGCTCGATGAGTTCATGGTCCCCCCTCTTCTCTCTCTCTCCTAAGCAGTAAACAAAGCACTATAAGCTTTTGTCATAAGATTTTGCTTCCTAAGTATCTTTCTTCCTTTGTTTCTTTGTATGAAGGAAACCTACTGTGACATGTTGGTCAAGTACAAATCTGATCTTTCCAGGCCTTTTGACGAGGCAACCACGTTCTTGAACAAGATCCAAATGCAGCTCAGCAATCTCTCCACAGGTGCCTCCATTAGAACCCTTTCCGGTTAGTTTCTCTTTCTCTCTCTCTCTCTGAAATTTGAATGATATGTGTCAATTATGCTTGTTAAAAAACGCAAGCTAGCTAGCACTGTCAAAATCTTTCATTATTTTCGCTAATACTAGACCAGCAAGACATTTCTGATGGTTTTCATGGCGCATGATAGCGTGGATTTTGGCTAAAGTTAGCACATATAGCAAGCCCACATGGTAAACAAAACCATTGCTTTCCTAGTCCTAGTACTACTAGTACTATCCTTATCTCCTTTTTCTGTTTCCTCAAAGAACCCACTGGCTAAGAAAAAAAGATTATACTCGTAGAATATTCAAATATGACAATTTTCACGCAAACCAACAAAAACCCTAGGGATAATAATAGAGACCCACTTCTTAGATTAGCTGACTGTTTGTAATGGTAGCTCCACTGGTTTTTTCTGGGATTATTACCTGGAAAATTCTTTCCTGGAACTTGGTTGCAGTGTGGTTCTTTATTAATTGTTATTCAACTTGTAACAGTGTTTGCACCTTTTCTCTTTTCAGTTTATTGTTTACATTGAGGCTTGGTCTAATGGCATTTCCCAGCTACCTTGCTTGTTGTGTGTTTGTTTACTTTTGTCCTCTCTTTTATCTCTTTCTTTCTCTTTTCCGTGCCAGGAAAATATGAAGTTTGAAAGTATTAACTCTTTTGAACTAGAGATTCTGATTTTGACGTTTCAGGGATTAGTAATGAGTGTTCACATCTTCAATAGTAGTCTGATCGTTTGAATACAGTCATTTAATATTTTCTTTCCGTATAACAACTACCATTGAATGGGAATCCTAGCTAGCTTCAGCTTCTTACATATAGGTTCTTCCTTTGTGCTCTTCAAATGGCCTTTCTCTCTTTATGGTCTCCAATGATAGATGGAGAATGATTTTCCCCTCATTTCTTGGCGTATTCAACTTAAAGCATTAAGCATATGTTGCTTCAATATGACATCCATGCAATCATTGTTATATATGAGTACATTTCTGGCTCGTTGGGTAACCATCTCAAAAAAAGCTTCCATGATGTAATCTACTAATCATACTCCAAATGTTTCAATGTGACTCAATTTATGCTAATATGGTGGTTAAGTCATATAAACTCAGAAGAATGCTGTCTATTTTATTGAAATTTTCTGTACATTTCAAGTTAATAAATGGGTAAAGATTGGTTATCACTTGTATATCCCCTTCTTTAGTTGTCAGCTTGGAACTTTCTGTGTCTGTGAAGCTCATTCATGCCAATTCAGCAAATATTTTATGGATGTTAAGTCATTCAATATTATGGTTTTCTTGTAGTGATTGTTGAATTGTGTGTTTAGATGAGTTTTATTTTCTTATTTTGATTATTGTGTAAAAAGTACAATTATACATTGAAAAGAAGTTGTGCTTTAAAAGATGAAAAAATAGCTCAGGCAAATGGATGCTCATGTTAAAAAGAGATCGAGTTTTTTTTTTTTTTTTTTTTTTTTTGAGGGAAAAAAAAAAAGTTCAAGTTTATCGTCTTAAACTCAATTAATTTTTTTTTATAAAAGGTTACAAGTGAATTTTTAACATGAAAGGGTTAATTTGTTACACCAATGGAAAGTGCCATGTTGGAAAGATTATAGCTTTCTATGGTATGACTAGGAGTATATAGATGCGGTCATAATTGGTGTTAACTGTAGAATGGGAGAATTGAAATCATTTATGTAGCTTGCCCCTAAAATTTGTAGTACTATTCAAGTACTTGATATAAGTTTCAAAATTTCCACTTTCTTCAAATGTTAAACCACAAAGAAGAGAGAGAGAGAGTTTTCCCCTATCATAATAAACATTTTATGAAGGGAAAAGTTAATGGAAACTCCAAGGACATTTGTTTAGGAAATATTTTTAAAAACTTTTTATGGGAAAAAAAGTAATTAATTGTTTTGACGGATTTTTATATTTCTTATGAAAATGATGTCAAAACTTTTTAAAAATGGTTGATTAACAATTGTCCTGAGGGCATCCGTTAACAGGAACCTTTTACAAAATATGAGATCCCTAATAGGTATTATTTTTGTTTATTTGCTGCTTTAATTTTACTTCTAAAGTAAGATAAGCACCTAGACATACGATATAATTACTTACATATGCTCTTCCCATATTCTCAGCATGTGGTTTTTGGGTACTTATTCTTTAATTTGATTAGATGGAGCATTTTCTTTTCTCTCTCTCTTCTAGTGCAAATGGTTAAAACTTAAAAGTCTAAAAGAAAACATGCATGGTGGTGCCTTGTATTTTAATGCATCCTTTCAATCTTTGTCTGTTTTACATTACATGGGGCCCTAAGTTTTAATGTGATAGTTAATGGCATGCAATGATGTCTGCTCTGGTTACTTTCTTAGAGTTTCAAGTTCCAATACAGCATGAGCATTGGGAATTGTCTAAGGACTGGCAGCTAAAGTGACAGTTATATGTTCTTGTAAATTGTATTGAGTAATTTGAAATATAATATTGAACCAAGCTAAATGGAGTTCATTCTAAGCATACTCGTCCTCATTATCAACGTCATCAAGAGATTCTCTTCATAAAATAAAATAAAAACATCAAGAGACTCTCATACAAATCTTACTAATCACGTGAGCATATATATTCCACTGTGGTTTTCTGAAAGGACTCATGTTAGGGCATGCTAATTTGCTGCTGCCTTTTCCTCTTTGACATCCAATTTATTTTGAGTTTTTTAAAAAAAAAAATTTATTTATTCCTAGTTACACATTCTTGCAAGGCTGTGTAGTTATCTATTCAGTTGTATAATAGCTGAAAACAAGAAGTACAGTTCTTTAGTGATGCTTTACTTGTTTAGCATAGGTTTGTGCTTATGTTAAGTGTCTTTGACAAAAAAGGCTGCTTCTATTTTCATTTGTACCAGAGTGAAAGTCGTGCCATTTGCACGGGTATAGCAGCCTTTAGAACTTCTAAGGATGATGATTATAATACTTTATGATTCTTTGCTAAAGATTTGTAGATTAACCTTGTTAGTTATGGTTGGCAGCTATTATTGTTTTTATTTGAAAGTACAATTTAACTTTTTGGTGATTCCTTCCTATCATTTTAATATTCTTCCTTCTCTGCCGTTGTTTTCTATTGTGCTTCAGTGGGTATTCCTCTTTTGCCAAACTAGGATTCCTTAACTTACTTAAAAAATTAAAAAAAGAACATTTTTCAGATATCCAACCATTGCATATGTCCAGTTGGACATTATATTGGCATATATTCATGTGCTTGGATTGTTAAGGTACCTATCTGGCAAGGCTGTTTTCAGGAGACCTTTGCTTCTCTTTAAGCACTTTTACCATTTGCGGAGCATATTTAGTGTTGCTTACTATCAAGTTAATGCAATCTTGGACCTTCTTTTCATTAATGAATTATTTTGTTTATTGGATAATAGTTTCTTTGGCCTATGCTTTTCCTTCACTTTTAAATCATAGAAAATGCTTTTTTGTTGATGCAATCTCCTCCACAATACTACAAAAGAAAGAAAAATTCTTTTTGAACCCGAAATTTACCGAGTCCATATTTCAGATTTCAGAAATTCTTGTTAATTTCCTGACATGTGAGTGTGATAAGCTGTTGCATTTGCATCTCAGGCAATATTATCTTGTGACCTTATGCATTTATATTCAAATCTTAAAATTACCACTTATCATGGAGAGAGAGGAACTAAGACAATTCGGCTTTGTTAATGATTATCAGTCTTATTGCAAAACAAATATAATAGTAGGGTCATGTTAATGGATGCCTTAGGGCAATTGTTAATAAACCATAATAGGAAACTTCTGACACCACATTCATGGGAAATATAAAAAGCAATTAACAACAGTTACTGTTTTATTATTTTCCCAATAAAATATTTCTAAAAATAGCTCCTAAACCAATGCCTTAAGGGCATTGGTTAACATTTCCCATAATGGTAATAGAGTAGGAGGAAATCTAGGGATACAACAAAATATCATAACATTTTCACAAAATTCTTGTTTCCAGTTGTGGTGCATATAATATTATATTATAATATTTTGACCTATAATAGGCAGACACCTTAACTTGTGAAAATGTTGTTACCTTACTGTGTTGTTTCTGTATAGGAAGTCATTGAGTAATCAACATTATATTGAATTGTTATATAATCTTCATGTAGTAATGTGAATTGAAATGTCTTTTTACATATACTTCGAATAGGCAAGAAACTTTCGTCCTTTTAAATTGTGATTTGGAAATTTTGGACTTAGCATGTAGTTTCTATATGATGTTAAGCTATGGCATTGCTTTGAGATTTAAAAGACATTCAAATCGATGACAGCCTAAATGTTTGTTTTGATCTTTCCCTGTATCCCTCTTTCTTTCTTTATGGTATAACTATCCATCTTTTCTATGCTGTTATTTTCAGTGTCTTTGGTTGATGCTTGTTCTTGTGGTTACTTATGAATCAAAAGCCAAACAAAGCTGGGGTGATAATAGACTATAGTACCATAGAAAAAGCACCTCTGAATTTTAGGCACTTGCAACTCTTTTCTTTTCCCCTAGGATTCCATTAGGATGTTGTACTATAAGTAGCTACCGCCTGTAGCCAACAAAGTATAAAGTGACATAATTTAGATTTAACTAAGACGTACGGTAGTGTACTTAGTGTTCTCCTTAATTGTTATAGTGGGGTTGAGACTTGAGAGCCCTTATTCTCATAATTTCTTAACAAACCTTTGTCTACACCTTTTGATTCGCCAGTGGAGCAAAAATTTAGGCTTCAACTGGTTCAGGTTTTTTCTTTTTTTTTCATCAAGAGAATTGCTACAGGCAATAGTTTTCCCTATTTTTTTTCATAACAGCTGATATAATTTCTCGTTATTAGAATATCGGTACTTTCACATTCGTTCGTTGCTAACATTATTTTTATTATTTACAAATCATAATAATTCAAGATTACAATCCAAAAAATGTGTAATTAGAGTTGATGATATATTAAATATGAGTTTAGTTATAGTTGATTAGCAAATTATAGGGAGTCAGGTTCACTTTTAGTTTAAAAGGTATTTTGTTCATTAACATTTGCTACTTTAGAACTGCCCCCGGCGCCGCGGGCCGGGGGGGGGGGGGGGGGGCGCAGGGGCTATGTGGAGCCTTATATTGTGTTTGATCTAGTGTCCGTTTGAGAAAAACTTATCTAGTTTGAGAAAAACTTATCTAGTTTTTCGTTGAAAATTTTTTGTTGAAAGTGTATTAAAGTATACTTGTATTTTGAAAAATTTTGAAAAAAAATAAGAAAAGGTGGAAAAAAAATGAAGTTTTAAAAAGTTGTGCATAAAAACTAAAAATTAACGCTAATGCCGAACAAGCTCCAGTTTGGAGCCAACTTGACTGTGATTGTTCGCATGTTCTTCTCTATTTTTGCTTCTCACATGTCTGGAATAAGAGTCAATTCCCTACACGGCAAAATGTTTTTCCCCCTCTTAATTAGTTCCTTTTGGGTCTGACTTCCGCAGCTCTTTGTAGATCTCCCAAAGTTTTCGACAAGATCCTTAAGTGAGATTTTATTGAGAGAGAGACAGCGAGCAGTGTGGTCGTGAGGGGCATTATGGAGAAGTAGATAGATAAGTGAAAGTGAACTTTATTATTAATGTAAAAGCCCGGGTAGAGCGGGTGGTGTATATAGGAGAGTTGCAGTGTAACTCACATGGACTCCCGCTGTTTTCGCTGTACGACACAGCTTTATAGAGAGAGAGAGAGAGAGTGTTCAACGCTATATCTGATCATATCTCACGCCTCACGCAGTGAGCTTTCTTCTTCTGCTTCTCTGTTCTCTCTCTCTCCGTGCTTAGTGTTTTGTCATTTCCATGGACATTTGTTCTGTTGTGGATCTTTGTGCCTGATGATGTCTTACACGTGTCATGTTTTCACTAGTTAGATTGGTTGCAGTGGTTCCCAGCCATGCATTCTTGTTCTTTTTCCTTGTACGATTCACAGTGTTTCTCTTGAAGAAAAAGAAACCCACATTGTTTTATCCTTTGGTCTGATCAGTGTAGCTTTCGTTTTTTGTGGGCTTGCCCACACTCATCATTTATTTTGTGTGACAAAATCTTTTTTCCTTTTTCTTTTCTATCATGGGTTTCTCGTGTTTATTAGGTACAAGTTCTAGCTCCCATATCATTGTTTGCTAGGTCAAATGTAAGTTTATATGTATGTTTATAAAATTTTATTGTTACAACGAGTGTGAGGAGGATTTTAACTTTGGTTTTATTCATAGAGGATACTGCACAGTGGCATTAAACTACAAAGTACTTGATGGCTGTCAAGGTTTTTAACCACTTCATTAAAAAATCAGTGATAAATTTTAATAAAAGAAAGAGCCTGATAGTATTATTAAAAACATGGTACATCTTTTCGTTTGGAGGAAATATTGAAAACATGGTACTGACAGTAGCAAAAAGAAACGAATACGAATGATTCTTAATACTATATATATTAACCTCATAGTAATGCTTTGATTTCATCGCTATTACAAGTACAATCGTCGCACTTAGATTATATATAAAAAAAAGGAAAAAAGAGGAAATCGTGGGTCACATTAATTGGGCCCATGCGCATTGCATTTCTGGGTATTGTTGAGATGGTGGGACTCACTGTGCCTTTTTTTGGGTGGGAGGCGTGGGTTGCGGGGTTACTGTCTACTGTCTACTACGTAAGTAAGATATCCTTTTCTCTTTTTATGAGAATGAAAGTAAGAAATCTAAATAATAATAGTTATTTGAGGACACATTTTCGGGCAGAAATGTCAAATGATTGAATTACATTATTTACCCCTGCACAAATTGTAATAATGTGTGTGGTAAAGTGCTTTTTCTTAAAAAACGTTTTAATCTAATAATATATGTGTGGTAATGTGCTTTTTCTTAAAAGGGTTTTAATTTATAATATTTGTTCTTAATAATAGCTCTTTATTATTATATTAAAATATCAAATAATTTTTATTATAGACGAAGATTGAATCTTAAATTTTTCATTACACACTTAGTTAAAAATCTACTTATTCTCAAAAAAAATAAAAAATAAAAAATAAAAAACTACTGAAACAAATTTGTAAAACATTTTCTTTTTGCCGCATAAATACAGCTCTATTGAAAAATTAACTGTGAGTGTGGGCATTGTGATTGGTAATTACAATTTTGGTGGCTGGTACCGTCATGTCGACCCACGCTTTTTGAGTCTTTAACTGGGACTGACAAACGACGCAACCATACACTGAGACTGAGACTGAGACTGGCCTTTTATTACTTTTCTTATGCCACCTAGGCGTGTAGTGTGTGTGCAGTGTACCCCATTCGGTGGTCAAATCCTTGTCTGATTGAGTGGCGATCAGAAAGGGCCCCCCTTGGCTCTTACTACGCTTCATTTCTCTAGATTTATGTGGGATTGAGATTAGGTGGGTACTGCATCTCTGATGAAATTATTAAGAATGATTGAGATCAATAGTTGTAACCACTGATTAGAAAAAAAGTTAAAAAGGAAAAATTGATGAGAAGTAAAAAGTAAAAGCAAAAAAAAAAAAAAGAAAAGTAAAAAGTGAAAAACCTTTATAAGCCAGTTGGTAAATTGCACTTGACGTAATACTTAGGGTACTCTGATTGAGATCGATAGTTGTAATTATTGATTAGAAAAAATTTATGAGAAGTAAAAAGTAAAAATAAATAAATAAAAAGTGAAAAGTGAAAAATCTTTATAAGCCGGTTGGTAAATTGCACTCGACATAATACCTAGGGTACTACACCGAATCTTAACATGAACTAAAACAATCCAAGAACTTGCTCATCTTACAAAACAATCCAAGAACTTGCTCATCTTACTGTTAACGCCCTTTTTTTTTTAAACCCAATATCATCTTAATATATTTTTGCTCAATTCTTTGAATTTCGTTGACTATTTTAGTTGTTTTGGTTGAATCACTAATTTATTGGCCGAGGTACCTAATTAATTCAAATTTATATTAATATTAATATTGAGAAAGCACAATTAAATTCAATTAATATTATCCAAATTTTAAGCTAATTTACCAATCTAAGGCCTAATTGTGTACCTGATTAGCTAATTAACATTAGTAAGCATGGATAAACAATAAAATTAGAAGAAGAACTGTAGTAAGTAAAGTGACAATAATACAACCATAACACAAAGATGCGTTATCGAAGAGGAAAATCTAAAAATTAGGTGGAAAAAAACCACTTCATGGCCTCATCACTGAAAACAAACCACTATAATAGATAGTTGCCGTACAATTTACTCACAAAACCCTTGAAGCCATCTAGCAAAGATGTACTTAAGCCTTCTAAACCATAATTTACTCACAAAACCCTTGAAGCCATCTAGCAAAGATGTACTTAAGCCTTCTAAACCATTACTCGCAACCGACTCTGCAAGTCCTTTCTCTACTCTAGCAACCAAATCCACAATTGAGCTCCAATTGCATCTTCAAGCCTCAATGGTTGATTCTGTGGTGGCTCCAATGCTTCACAAAACACTCCAATCAACACTCACAACTCAAAGGTAGTGATGGGTGTGATGGGATGACCTCCTCTCAAGGATTTGGCAATGGTGAGAGGCGGATGGTAAAGGAAAACAATGTTGTTTGACTCTCAATATTTTTTGTGTTTCTCTGAACCTTCAAACGAGAATTAGTGTTTAATTTCGTGGGAAATGATGTCTATAAAGGTTGGGTAAAGACTAGAACAGTAGGAGAGTTCGTAACTAAATTCTCTCAAGTTCTGACCATTTCGGTCGATCGAGTGTCATGAGAGATCCTTGCCTCACCTACTTTTCAAATTCCTGTCACGTGCGTCTTTGTCGAACACCACTTACAATTTGCTCGACCGAACCTCCAATTTGCAGAACTTCACTTCTAGCTCTTGAAAACTCAACCAAGTTACAGTTGACCCACTAGCTACAAAGTACAAAGTATTTGCATGATAATTACAAGAAAATTCTGACACGAAATATTTATACTGTCTTACTAGAATATAGATATTTATACTGAAAACTTATTTTTAGTGGTTTATTTTACTAATTTTTTTTTTTTTTTGAGGAAATATTTTGTTAAATTTGTATATCAAGAAACACTTAAAAGCTTTAAAAAAATTTTACACAATAAACCTAAGATGTATGGTAAAGGATACAGGTACGACTGTACGAGGATGCAAAATTTCCTGAAAAGCCTAGGGTACGAAACGTTGGGGATATGTGTGTTAATTACTTATTAAAAACAATATATTTTATTTATATTTTTAATATATTGTTAAGCATTTATTTATTTTTATTATATATTGTTAACAATATATCAATTTTAAGTACAATAATAGATAATAAAGTGAATTCATGGCCATTAAATGATGTTTAGAATACAAACTGATATCCAAAAGAGTAAATAAATGATAACTAGATAAGTGTTCAAAATTGAAACCAACATATAAAAAATATAAATAAAAATTCTTAAAAGTTTTGGGCTATCTCTCACTATCTGGGGTTGGGTTACAATGGTATGCAAGCTGTATCATGGGTGTCTTCTGGATGTATTTGCACTTAAAAAAAAAGAAAAAAAAGAAGAAGAAGATTGGTTAAGTATCTTAGAGGTATTCGATACGATGAGGGTATGATACATATTGAATACAAATACGTGAGAAAATTGGGGTATTCGTGCATCCTAGTAATAAACTAATAGAAACAAGTTAAATTGGAGCTTAAATTAGAATATTGTATATCTTAAATTAGAGCTGTGGTGATGACTTATCCCTTTTGCTTCTTAACATCGGCACAAGACCAGGTGGAGGTCTATCTTTTGATTCTTTTCTATGTGCAAATTATCACATATTAAATTTATAATCACTACCCATTTGTGGTATGTGTAAATCCCTTCACCTTGTATTGTTAGTTCTCTGTTCCATTTTAGGATATCCCTAAATATAATATTCTTTAAAAATTAAATGGGCACAAGATTGATAACTTTCCTAACAGTCCATTTACCTCATTTCACTTGTTAAAACAAATAAGATCTTTTAGAGCTGTTAGGGTAATTCCACTATAGAGTTCTTATAATTTTATCCATTTAATTTGAAATGAGTGAATTATATTTTACTGTTTCATCAATATTTAAAAAATGATTGACTATTACCATTTTGGTATTTATTTAAATGATTTTACAACAGATTAAGAAGGGAATTTTTAAAATGTTGTACACTTTTATTTTAATTTTAAAGACAATGTAGTAAATAACGTTACTTGAAATAGTTGGATTTTCTGAATAAGTTCAACAATATGGGATAATATAATGCTGAGAGAGTAAAACTTGGGTAGAATATCATTGTTATAGTTTATTTTTTCAATCAAATTCAAACACATAGTTGTATTATATTTAATTTTTCTTGAAAAAGATAACACTGTTTGTATTTAATTAATCAATACAACTAGGTATTTAATGTGCCTAAGTTTTACTCAAGTTAAAAACTCAAACCCGACATTCGTGCGCACAGGTATTGTTAATCTCCCTTCATTAATTACTTGTATACCACCGGGAAAAATGAGACAATGCATTTTGTTACAAACTATTGAGAACTTGGAGAATGCTAACTGTAATATTAGAAATGAAAACATTGCCATAATTCTTATGTTTTAGCTGGTAACATTAGTAAGATTAGTGATGATATTGAATTGATATAATTTTCTACCTTACCATGTCAAGTAAGTAATTTTTAAAACAGATATAATATTGTAGTTTGTAAAAACCAAAAGACAACGATAAAAGGGCATTTTACATGTAGCATTTGCTGAACGAGGTTGATTTGATGACCAAAGGTCTGGTGAGGCCAATGTGGCTTCAAAGATAGTAGTTTGTTGTGGTTGTTCTGAATGTCCACGGAGTCATATAATCCGATAGTAATTTTGAAGGAGTCTATTTCATTAAATTTGGAGGTTTTGTTCCCTTAAAACATCCAAAATAATAGTGCTTGTAACATAATTCTTAATATCTGCACAATGGACTTTCAGTTGAACTTGCTCATCCATTTATTCTCTTTTGGATATTATACGCTGGGGTCATGCCTTGCTTTCAATTGAGATAGATAAAGTAAATATAATTTGTGTTTACATGTTTCTATAAGGTAATCTTCATACCAATTTACACAGCATTTGTGTGGCTTTCTTGGAAGAGTTTCAAAATTTTTGCGTATATTTTACTTTCTTCTGTAAACATGCGTGTATGTGTGCACCTGCATGAGTACCATTTCTTGAGATGTTTTTGCATTCATTTGGACAGATGAAGGTGCTGTATCATCAGATGAGGATTTTAGTGGTGGAGAGATGGAGGTTCAGGAAGCGCAAATGAGGGGTGAAGATCGAGATCTTAAAGATAGGCTATTACGTAGGTTTGGCAGTCACATTGGTACATTGAAGCTGGAATTCTCGAAGAAGAAGAAGAAAGGAAAGTTACCAAGAGAAGCAAGGCAAACATTGCTTGAGTGGTGGAGTGTTCACTATAAATGGCCATATCCAACGGTAAATGTTTTCGTAATATCCATTTCCATAAACCATGCTCTCCTAATATCCATTTTAATCATGTATGATAGCAAGCAGGTATTTGGCTGCAGCTATAAATTTTTGCTTGATTACTTCCTTTCAATGGAACCCCACCTAAATAATTGTGCGGTGGTGATCTTTAGCTCTGTCATTTTGATGGTGTTGCTTTTGTAGTATTGTTCTTCATTCTTATGCAGGGAGCTAGTGCAGGAAAATTTTGCATTTTAGCATTCTGTCACATACTTTGTATGAGTAAAATTACATAACATTCTAAAGATTACACTGACCAGTCTGGTGACCATAATTTGCTTTACTTGAACATTCAGGAAGGTGATAAGATTGCGCTGGCTGAATCAACAGGCCTAGATCAGAAGCAAATTAACAACTGGTTTATAAACCAACGAAAGCGGCATTGGAAACCATCAGAGAATATGCAATTGGCTGTTAGGGATAATCTTTCAGGACCATTCTTTGCCGATGACTGAGGTGCATATGTACATACTCAAGTGTCTCCTGATAATTTACCGGTTGTGTTGGTTTAATGTATATTATAAAATGGAAACTGGACTGACATTAAAATGTTTAATCTCCTAGAAGAAAGGAAAAATAATTGTAAATTTGGAAGTTGACCAACAATGATAATGGAAATGTTTACATATTTTTGGTTGACTAGTCCCTTCTTGGTTGTCTTAAGGCCTCATGGCATGAAATTTTAGCCAGATTACCTTTCGTGGGCTGCTATTTCCGCACTGGGACACCCACAATCTCACAGGGAAGGGGTCGATCCCTTTGAGAAGAATATTAGGTCTAATGCATAAGGGCAACTGGGGTAGGCTTTATCCGTATGAGATATTATTTTGACCAGTTAGCAGAAAGTTTTAATGGATCAAAATAACTTAAAGGTTTATATCAGTTTGTATTATATCAATTATAATGTATGTTAGGTATAGTGTTAGCACATCCATCATGATGAAAGCCTTGTCAAGTTCAAAGATTCAGGTCAAGAAACAAATTTCTCTTTCTCGAGTGACTCTCAATCGATCAAAAATTTCCTGTCAATTGACTTTTGGCTGAGACATGATCGATGGACAATTGGGAATCATAACTTTCATCAAACCCTTAAGTCGGTTGTTAAGTATAATTTTGTTCCCTACATATGCTAAATTATATAAGAGCACATAAGAGTTGTCTTAAGAACATAGAGAGACCTAGAACGCTACATCCCCACAATATCGGAGTTCAAACAAAGAATTTGAAAACAATGTTCTTTTAGATTGATGATTGAAGGTTGAAGCCACAAAGCCAACACAGCCAAATTGTGGAGAAAGGACTTGGTTTAGGTTCAGCGCATTCAATGCATTGGATCAGATCAGATGGTGACACGTGTCACCATCTTAATGGGTCCAGTGCCGCTGGATACTAAGCCCAAGCTTGACTCGTAGAGAAATGTGATCCTTAAAGTCAGAGATGCATACCATGTGGAAGAGTTTTAATCAAAAGAATCCAAATAACTTGAAACATATTGTGGGGTCACGTCTAAATATGAGTATATTTCTACTATGAACTTTAATTTTAATAATGAAACTTTTCTTGGAGTTGAGGTAAACTCCTCGAGTGTTTTCTTTTCTTTAGGATACATCAATTTGTTTTTCACTTCGTTAACAAATCACTTGTGTTATTTACTTAAAACTTTATTACATACGCATGATGATTTGTTATTTATGGCGACTAACAAGAAATCGATTGAACTTCATAATTGTTAGTTAAATAATTTTTTTAATTTAACAAAGTTGATTTACTTCTATTGTAAATTCAACAAAGGGGTCTAAATTTCTTTTCTTATGGTATTATTATTATTATTATTTTTATACAAGATAGAATTCTACTCTAATCTAATCTAAGTGTATATGTGTGTGAAGCTCTCTCCTGTAAACTTGAATCTCGACCCTTACCCCCCACACTTTATAAGCACTTATACTTGTGGAGTGACCATCGCATCAAGGGTGTGCGGTGGTCTTTTCTGATGATATTAGAACTTGGTTAACTCCATTTTAAGATTTAGTTCCTAATTTAATCTATTCTTAAACAAAAAAAAAAAAAAAAAAAAAAAAAAAAAAAAAATTCATAATTTAATCCCTGGTCCTTGGTAGTGTCAGTAGATCATAGTCATTTCCTCAATTGATCTCTCCTTTATTGCCTACCTAGCAAGCATCGGACTAAAGGCGAGTGGCACTGTTTAAAAGAGTGTAGAAAGACTTTTCCTTAGTGAACCATTTTTTTCCCAAGAAAAGATATAAGAGCATATACATTAAGTTCTCTAAAATAATATAAGAGCTCAGTATGAGGAATGAACCCAAGAAAACACCCACATTGGCTTCCCTTCACATTATCCAAAATGCCTTTTGGCTACAATGTTTCCCTAATAATAAACACTATAGTTTCTCCAAATAAATATTTTATTTATGTTTTGAAAAGTGAGTGTTAGTGTTTTGAAAAGTTGAAGAAAAAAAAAATGAATGAAGAAATGATATTTAAATAAAATATAATTTAGAATAGAGAATTGGTGGTGAGTGTTTTGAAAAGTGGTTAATTAAAATAGGAAAAAAAAGGTACTTATTCTAAAATAAAGAGGAAAATTTTACACAAGTTAATGCGAATGCTCTAAGTCTAAGGTTTTAGTTAGAAAAAAAATTTAAGATGTGGATCTTATCTCTCATAGTTCCTCCACTCCTTTCATGGTTCTCTTCTCTCTGTCATGATTTAGGGATTTCAGATCCCAAACAAGTGTCTCACCTGTTTACATGCTAGTTTAAATGGATTGAGGTTTTTTTTTAAGGTCGTTGGTATCTTTGGTGACAATAAAAATGATATTTTAATATAACTGTTAGTCATGCCAGTTTTTTTTCATCCACCAGATAATGATAGAGACTATTTTAATACAATACAAAAAAAAAAAAAAAAAAAAAAGATACTAAATTGATACATTTGAAAAGTTTATGATCATTTTAAAATTGAGGCAAACCTTAGGATCAAAAATAATTCAATAAATTTGCTAGTTGCACACGGCATTGAAAAAAAATTTGGTGGACTCAATAATATTTAAAATAAATAAAGGGACCGGCAGAAAAGAAAAGGAATTCGATTAAGCTTAAATAAATGCTATGATACCAACAAAACTACAAAATTCATGGGAAAAAAAAACTACAAAAAGATCTCATTTTCAAGAAAGAAAAAACTACAAAAGATTATTGACAGACATTGAGATTTGAGAGAGGGAGAGAGAAATGGAGTAGGTACTGATAGGAATAGAAAATGAGAGGAAAAACTAATGTTGAAGTAGCAGTTAATTTCTTGTCAAAAGATTGTGTGCGGATATTTTTACATTTCAGAGAGCTCAAACGGCATTTCCTAAGACAATACCTTTATAGCTTAATTGATACTCTTTTTTCTCAAAAAAAAAATTCGATACTCTTTTTGGTGTTTCTAACCAAAATGTCATTCCTCCCCACATTATAACTATTGAATTTTTAAAAAAGATAATGACTTTTTTTTTAATCAAAAGCAATACAAATGAAAATTTTATACAATGTAATATTAACTGTAAGGTTGAATTTAATCAACCATCTTGTTGGCTTTATTCCGTGCCAAATTTGCTTGTATTTCAGCAATTAGTAACCCTGTATTTAGGTGGGTTTGTTGTAAGGGTAGTGAGTGAGATAGAGTGTTGAATGCTCAAGAGTGTGCAAGAAAATAGAGTCTCGCGGCTGGATCTCGCGGGTTACTCGCGGCTGCAAGCCGCCAGAAGCAGCATACGTGCTAAGCATGCCAGAAGTTGAAGCGTCATGCTAGCTGGAGCACTACAGGACAAAATAGGACAACTGGCCGTTCTGTTATCTCGCGGCTGGATCTCGCGACTCAGTCAAGTCGCGAGGCCAAGTCGCGAGCCAGCCCTGTTTTGAAAAACCTGACATTTCACATTCCATTCTCACCCCAATATAAATACCCGTTATACCCACGAAAGAATGAGAGCTTCCAGATAGAATTTTGAGAGAGAAACCCTAGAGTAAAACAAGATTGATTCATCCACAATCTTTACATAAGAGACTCTTCAAATTCCTCAACTCTCTTCCTCTCCATTGTTAAATCCTTGAGAGGCATTTTACCAAAACCTTTTCTCACCATATCCATTACTGTAAGAGGGCTGTTTGGTGTTCTGGGAAGCAGATAGGAAGGAACCAATTTACATTGGTTGATGCTATGGTCAAGTAGCGGAATCCGGGAAGTTAGAAAAGAAATAGGTTCGGCGCAACCTCGTTGGAGCAAGAAACTTGGAGGGCTTAGGTACACTGGATAGATTAGGCTTGGAGGGCCTATTGCTGTTCATGTATCCCAACTACATTTTCTAGTGGATTGTTTACCGCTTGGAGGGCGGCGGAGAGGTTTTACGCCGAAAGTTTCGGTTTCCTCTTCAATAACACATCGTGTGTTGTCCTTGTGTTTGCATCTCTCTTCCCTTTATCTTTGCCTTTTATTTTCTGCTGTGAATGTGATTTTAATTGGCTTAGATTGTTTATCAATTCTGTATTAAGTTTATGTTTATATTCTGCACATAAATGGTTTGATATTAAGCTTGAATTGGTAATTTGTAAATTAGGGGTTCAAACGTTCAAGGGTGTTTTTACACTAATTGAACTTTCAATTGGTATCAGAGCGGGTACATTGTTATTGATTTCATTACCTTAGTGTGATCCTTGACCCCATATTGAGATAAATCGGTCTCAATCTCTAAATGTACCTCCATATTTTGATGGTAGTAATTATGCTTTTTGGAAGGTTCGTATGAGAGCATTTTTATGTTCTATTGAAGAATCTGTTTGGGATGCGGTTGAGATAGGTTGGACCAGACCTGAGGCAGCCAAATCCACATGGGATAAGGCAGCACTCGCCGCATCTAATGCTAACAGTAAAGCACTCAATGCTATTTTCTGTGGTGTGTCTCCAGATGAATTTCACAAGATCTCTCACATTACCATTGCCAAAGAAGCATGAGAGATATTGGAAACCACCTACGAAGGCACGAAGAAAATGAAAGATACCAAGCTGCAAATGCTGACCACTCGGTTTGAGGAGCTCAAAATGAGTGAGGATGAGTCCTTTGACTCTTTTTATAGCAAGCTAAATGAGGTGGTTGTCAGCAAGTTCAATTTAGGGGAGAAAATGGAGGATTCTAAAATAGTGAGGAAGATCCTTCGATCATTGCCGGAAAGCTTTCGTGCCAAAATAACAGCAATTGAAGAGAGTAAGGACCTTGATGACATCAACGTCCAGGAGCTGGTTGGTTCTCTTCAGACTTATGAAATGTCGCTGCCAAATCAACAGAAGAGCAAATCTCTTGCACTTAAGACCATTAATGAAAGGGTGGAAGTCCATGACTCATCAGATGAGGATGTCGTTGACAAAGATGTTGCATACCTTGTGAAACTTTTTTGAAAATTCTTGAAATTCAAGAATAATGGTAAATTTGGGGATAAAGGAAAATTCCAAAACTCAGGAAGGGAGAAAAGGGAATTCAAAAAGAAAGATGGAAAAGAATCCCAATCTACACAAGGTGTCACTTGTTTTGAATGCAGGGCATGGACACTTTAAGAAAGAATGTCCGAATTATTTGAAATCGAAAGGCAAGGTGTATGCCACGACACTGAGTGACTCGGATTCATCCAACTCTGATTTTGAGGAAAGCTATGACGAAGAAGGGAATTACTCTGCTTTTATGACTATTGTCCATGTTGATTCTTTAGATGAATTGAATTTGCTTGTATAAGAGCTTGGAGAACATAGTGATGAAGAATCATTGGGAGTTGTTGAAGAATCAGATGTAGAAGATGATGAAAGTACAGCCAATCTTCAAGAAAATTATAACTTACTCTTGGAGAAATCGGGTGAGTACACAAGGGTGGCCAAGGCAGCTGTGAGAAAAATGAAGAAGGCAGAGGAGGACTATAAAAGTCTTCTAATTCGCTATAAGGAAGCCAAATGTAAGATAGAAACACTGAATGGTGAGCTGTCAGAAACCTACACAAAAGTGAGATTTCTTGAGCAAGAGGTTGTGCAAGCCAATGCCAAGATAGAGAGTGTAACACCCCAACCTAATTGCCTAATTAATTTTATGGGTTTATATGCATGTCATTATCTTAATTACTTTTAAGTGCATGAAACTTTGATTTTTGTGATATTATAGAACATGTATGCCATTTTAATGTGTTGGATATAACTTCATAAAGGTAATGATATATATATATGTGTGTGTAAAGTGATATTATCCTTTGTAGATAAGTGTGAATGCAAAGATTATATATATATATATATATATATATATATATATATATATATATATATATAAGTGTGAATGCAAGAAAATTTGGAAAAGGTGTTTGTGATATTTGTTTCTCCCTAGCCATACACGTACCTAAGCCCCAAAGTCTTCTTACTTTTCTGATTTTCTTGGCTGCTTCTGAAGTCCAGCAGCTGCTCTTCTTCTTTCTCTATTTCCCCTTTCTTTGTTCTTCTTTCTTCTTCCCTTCTTACACGGCAACATCTCTCCCTTCCTTTCTCATCAAAAAATTCTAGTTTCTTAAAAGAAGAAATTAAACAATTAACCCTAAGGTTTCATCTTCCAAGTGTGTGGGTAAGTAATTTAATCCTCATCTGATTTTTGTGTATTTGGATAGTATAGTTATTTGCTTACTTTCCCTCTTTGTTCTCTACTCTGATTTTGGAAGTTGAATTGGTGATTCTGTTTTAATGATTGAAAGTTTGATGATATTTTGATCAATTGAATGCTTATTAGGGTATTTTAATATGTATACTATAGGTATAAAAATACCCAAGTGAAATTAAGGCTTATGGCTATTTGTTGATGATTTTATAAGTATGTGTACTGAAGCTGTCTCTGTGACAGATTTGATGTTTACAACAAGAAAATTATGTATTAAATTATATGCTGTGAATTAAGAGGCTAGGAGTAGTTTTTATGAATTCTAAGACATATATGGTTGTTATGGAATTGGTCTCACAGAATTTGGATGAGTAGAAAAAATATGGTTTAAATTCTAAGTTGCATGATTTTCTGTCAGGACAGATCTGAGTATGCTGTCTTGCGTGATTTTTAATAAATCATGGGTTGATTCTTTGACTCCGAAATTTTTATGGTTTATACTGGACATACAGGGGAGTAGTTTTGTAAAATTTCATGACAATTGGAGGTGTGTGGACAGCCCGTTTGTATTTTACAAATGGAGCATACGTGGCTGTAATGAGCAGTGAACAATATATTCTACACCTAACTTTGTGGATTTAATTCTCAAGTTAGGGTGAATGTTTGGAGCTATAATTTAATACGCTCATCCTTTGGTATGTTCGGAGTATATATAAATTTTATGAATTGGTTTCTCTATGGTTTGGCTGCAAAATGTGTTTGATGATTGTATCATATGCTTTGGGAAACTTTATGTGATGGGAATTAAGTTTTTCTTGAGTTTGAGAGTTAGGTTGTGATTGAGGTATAAGTTTATATATTAGGAAGAGTTTGTCTGTAATAAGTTTTGGTTTTTCATTTAGGTGACGAGAACGAGAACACAGACACTTGAGCTCCTCGTGTACAATCTCTCGCGCCTTCTGTTTTCAGGTAAGGGACTTGTGACATGTGCTTTTAATAAGTATAAAGGTTATTTCTAAAAATATTATGCCCTAAAGCTTTTAATTAGAGGTAATACATATATGCATGATTTAAGTAAAATATGTGTTCGTGAATTGTTCAACGTTATACACATAATAATTTTAGCATGTTGATGCTATTATTTATATCACGAACATAAGATTTCAGAATGAAGTGGATATGCTATTATTATTAAACAATTATGTAAATGCATAGTTATCAGAAAAATATAGCGTTCGGGTTATTCCATTGTTATGTTCTGAACTCAGCCAGTAGGGGTTAATTATTGGCTTTCCATGGAAAATGTTATCTGTTTGGCCATTTGAAGTAGAGGAAATGGGGTTGCCCGTAACTCTAGGCCATTTAAAGTAGAGGAAATGGGGTTGCCCGTAACTCTAATCTGAATAAGGCCTTCTCCCCAATGTGTACGGACGGCGAGGAGGAATAAAACCTTGAGGAGATGTGCCATCAGGCCTCTCAAAGAGGACAATATCATGCACACGAGGTTACCCAAATGTGATGAGACCTTCTCTGTACAGACTTATCAAATGTGGACTAACCCATATGTTATGAATAGCTATATTATGTTATTGAGCATGATAGAATGATTTTGTTTAAATCTATTATGAAAATTAAAAGCTCTCATGAAAAGAAGTTTATGATGAAACATTTATAGTCCCTTTTTAAAATAAGGTTACGGAATTATATTGCCTTAATATGTCCTTTTATTATTATATGAAGGAAAAATGAAATATTTTTCTCTGCAAGTTCATAAGTTATTTTAAGAGCAATATGAATAATATGAAGACTATTTTATCAAAGCTGGCATATCCATAAACTAATTGATTTACATGCATTCTTATTAAAGGCCCATGGAGCTTTAAAACCTTACTGGGCTTCGCAGCTCACCCTATTATATTTCAGTGCACAGGTTCTTCCTGGAAGCAGCGAGAGTATTAGAGGTGGCAAGGATTCTGTGTTTTCTCGTTTGTTAGAATGTAGAGTTTTGTTGTATAGCAATTAGCTCTTTTGTTGTATAGGAGGAATCAAGATGTACTTGATCCTTGAGCACAGATGTAATTCGGTACTTTAGTTTGTTTCGAACCCCAGTTGTATGTCTTTGGGGTTAGGTTTGTAATAAGAGTTTGCTAAATGTTTAGCTATGTAATATTTACGTGAATACCTTAAGTTTCAGCCAGGTGGTATTTTCCAAGTTCGAAGGAAATGAAATTTTAAGGTTGTCATCATTTTATTATATATTGGTTTTTATGAAAGAAAATAAGCAGGAATTCAAGAAACAATTCTTGATAAGTACATTCAGTTTTAGGTTGGTTCGTGTTAATATTGAGGTAAACTTGATATTAACATGCCGGTCATGCTCTAAACTCTGAAGTACAGGTTTGGGTCGTGACAGAGAGGGTCTCCACCAAGAAGCTCGATGATGTTATTTCATCTCAAAAGCATTTTTCAGATAAATCCGAGTTGGGATATACCGGGGGGAGTAGCTCATCTGGCAATATCACTAAAGAAGTGAAGTTTATAAAGGCCAAAGAGCTAGCTGAAGTTGGCTATATTGCTGAGAAGCCTAAGAAGGAGGAGAAGAGGAATGTGGAGAACCAACGGGTGTTGAACAATCCCCGTAATAAATCTGTGGGCAGGTCTAAATCCCAAGCCAAGTCTCGTCCACGACCACAAAGAAGTCCTAGATCGAACTATGTGTGTCATCACTGTGGACTTCAAGGGCATACTCGGCTAAATTGTCAAAAGCTGAGAGCAATGAATAATGCAATTGCTCCAAGGTCACGAGGACCTAAAAATGACCGGAGAAATTGGGCTAGTGAACCATCAAGAGATCAAAGTGGTGATCCCGGAATGATGGACGTGATGAAGATGATTGGTGCTTTCACCAACTGCTTGGAAAGCTTCACACGAAGGTTTGAAAGCCCTAACTCCCGTACCCAATCCTATAAGGAAATCACCCCAAACGCAAGTGACGTGTGGGTGAAAAATGGTACTCATGCATAAGCATTACAACATGTTCATGCATCAATACTTCCTATGCTTTGTGACTATGTTTGGTTGTTTGATTATTGATTATATTAGTTGTTGTTTGTTTGTCTGTTTGTGCACTTTTTCGTTCATTTTTGTTTTTGATCAAATCTTTTTCTTCTTATGTGTCAAAAATCCAAAAACCACATAAAAATAGAAAATCAAAAAGTTTGATTGACACTGTTGAGTTTTGTCTCAAAACATGTTTTTGCCTTGTACCTTTGTGCTAATGGCTTTGTACATTTTCGAGCATAGCTTGTTCCTTTGCACTTTTATCACTGTGGAAGAAATCTTGAAATCTATGTGATTGTTGTAAATAGATCTTCAAACTTGTCATGAATGATTAGTGAATGGTTATGTTGATCTTGAGACATGCATAGACTTGTGCCTATATATCTTCCCACTCTTTATTTTTTTTGCTAAAAAGACTTCACCAAATGTAAATCTCCAAATGAAAAGAGATTTTGAGCTGCAAAAGCCTGTCGCATATACTAGTATTTGACTAGGAAAAAGGGAAAGCGACCAAAAATAAAGTTTATGTTTATTCAAAAGCCAAATGCTATATCATCAAGGTGAAATATCAAATATCACTTTCACAAGGAAAGGTGATTGTTTCAAAAGGATCAAAAAGATCAAATGTTATGCTTAAAAGTGGAGTCAAATGTAAAGCTCCAAGTTATGTTATCAAGTCTTGTGGGTGGTCATATATGCATACTTCTATAATTGAGATGAGTCACATGATCTAGTGCTAATTGTGTATGTCTTGGTTGAATTGATCATTGAAGCTTCACATTAGACTAAGGACTATCTCATTGTTGATATCCACACACAACACACAAGTTTATGTTCAATGAATGCCATTGTCATTTGTGTGATTGTACTTGATAAAATGTGTTTTCACATGCCCAATCTTTGTTAATTCAAACACAAAAAGATTTTTGAGTGTTTAAGTTGTTTTTGGAAAAGTGTTTTGTTTTTACAAAAACTGAAAATCTTCAAAAACAGTGTGTCCTGTTTTGGCGACTCAGTCGCGGGTTAGTCAAGTCACATGCCACAGTCGCGAGCTCGCGAGTATGTTTTGGCGACTTGTTCGTGAGTAGAAGGTCCAATCACGAGGGGTACACAGAGATTTTCGTGACTCAACTCGCAACTCTCTCGCGAGTGAGACTCCCAGTCACGAAAAACACTTAGCAAATTTTTCAAAATTTTTGTTTTGAAGTGTTTTGGTGGGTGTATCTGGCGACTATCTGGCGACTTACCTCAGCCGCGAAAAACGCGTGTTTTGCACAGTGAGGGCAGTTTTTAAAATCTTTTTCAGATTTCCCTCGAACTTTATGTGACTATTCACTTTCTCTCTCAACTGTTCTTACCCAAACACTCCGTGTCACCCCCTTCGAACTCCATTGTTGCTTCATTTCTTCTCAAAATCATCAAGAAAAGGTATGGGTTTTCTTTCTCACACTCAGTATTTCTTTTTTTTGAGCTTTTTCCTCTTGAATATTTGCATTATTTTTCTGATTTAAGTTGGGTTTGTGTTTCGGCTATTGTTCTATGTCCGTGCTTAGCTAGTAGAAGCTCTTGATTTTTATGAACTTGTTTAGGTTGCTAGATTTGTTCTTCATCATGTGACTCTCTCTTAGCTTAGAGTTTGTTATTTGTCTTATACCTATCTTGTCTGATCTCATTTTGATGTCCTGTTTCAAAATGTTCATGTTTTGATTAGTTGGATTTTATTGATTTAATTTTGTGTTTGTTTATCTAGTGTGTGCATCTGTCTTGTGTTCTCTGGATCTTTTCATACTCATCAAACTATATGTCTCATTGACATATGTTTGTCCTTTGGGTGTTATCAGTCTCTGCAGCATTTGTACTCTTCTGCAAAATGATAGTTGTTCTTGAATATCTACCTTTGGGCACATTCATATGTGTTGTTGGTTTAGAGTTTGAGACATTTCCTTTATTATTGTCTTTATCACTAACAGAATACTGATTTGTTCTACACATGTATTGTATTTTGTTGTTGTGACCTTTTCTGATTGTTCACAGATAGCTCCTTCTTCCCCAAAGAAGAAAACTCCTGCCAAGAAAGCAAATAAGAGAATGAAAATGGACCCGAATCTGTTTAGGTCTGTTTCCCATTTTGAAAGATACAAGGATTTCTTCTTGAGAATCATACAAGAAAGGTTTGTGGATTTGGGGGATTTGAGAGACACATTTATCCCTAGTTGTTTTGAGGGGAGAGGATGGGAAAGACTGCTAAGTGATTTCCCAGCTATATGTGAACCTCTGATTAGGGAGTTTTACTCCAATGCTGTGATCAGGGAAGATGAGCTGAGCTGCTGGGTTAGAGGTACAGAATTCACCTTAGATGCACATGACATTGATGATGTGCTAGGTCTTGAGGGGTTAGAAGATCATGAGTTTGTCAACTATAAGGATAGGATGCTGTCTATTGAAACTATACAACAGAGGATAGGTGGACAGAGAGAAGGGAAATGCCTGAATACTACAAATTTTCCAGTGGACATGAGGTGTCTCACTATTATCATGATGTTTAACTTATATCCCATAAGGAAGTTGACTACAATTAATAATGCGAGAGCAATTTTTCTAATGGAGCTCAAGGAAAAGACATTCATTGATATCAGTTCCTACATATTTGATACAATTGTGGATGAGACTAGAACCACTTCTAGGCCTAAACTGATCTTCCCTAGTCTGCTCATGAGGATTTTCAGAAAGAAGGGTGTTGCAATCCCTCGAGACATCAGTCCCATGTCTACACCTTCAGCAATTAACAAACGAACCTTCAAAAGGATAAGTGTTCGTCTTCCAGGTGAAGAAGATAAAGGTGATGAAGGAGAGGGTGTTCCAATGGAGACTGAGGTAGAGGCAGCAGGCCAGGCATCAACTTCAACACCCAGAAGGAGTGGCAAGAGGACTAGAGCATCAACTTCTTCAGCCATACCTCCAGATGCATTTCAGGTCATCCTGGAAAGACTTGATGGACTCAGAGAGGTCCAGACAAAGCAGTCTGAGAGGATGACAGCCATGCAGGACCAGCTTGATATTCTCTTCGCAAAATTTGATAGCTTCACCACACATCATGGGCAATGACCCTTTGGCCATTCCGGTCAAAAAGGGGGAGAAGTTTTTTTTGCGAAGCAGCCCTTGAGGGGGAGCACTATCTTGCTTATTTTGTTTATGTTTTGGATAATTTGTTGTTTTTATGAGTTTGATACACTGTGGTTATGGTTTATATTTGTTTTGAAACTTGGTTTACTTTTTATATATTGATGTTTTTCAGTATATAATGTTTTTGTACCCATGTTGCTTCTGTAAGCTTTTAGGGTTATCTGTAGGCTTTATGGTTTGTACCATGCTTTTTGCAGCTTCTATGTTTTGTTAAATCAATACTTCTATCTAAATGTCATGCATTTTCTTGTTAAAGTACTGTCACTCTTGTGCCCTTGTAGGATTGTTCCTAGATGCATATTCTTAGTATTTTATGCATTGGTTGAGTGTTGGGCATACAAGTAACTTGCATTGTTCTTGTTAGCTTGTATGTTCAAGTGTTCATTCCAAGTGTGAATGAGCATTGTGGTCACTACATTGTAGTGATTACTTGTTTGATCAAGCCATGATTTGTTTCTTAACTCCATCTTTGCTTGATCACATTATGCCTGCTTCATATGCATTTCATGTTTTTCTGCATACAATGATCATGGTGTATTGTTGTGTTTCAGGAGTGTCATGTTCATATGATTCAAGTGCCTCACAGTTTTTAGAATTAGGTGTGAGTGAGTTTTGCTCAACTGTTCCCAACTCACATGTTAAGTCTAGAGTTTGTTTTAGGGTTTTGTCACAGAATAGCCAAAGGGGGAGATTGTAAGGTTGAATTTAATCAACCATCTTGTTGGCTTTATTTCTTGCCAAATTTGCTTGTATTTCAGCAATTAGTAACCCTGTATTTAGGTGGGTTTGTTGTAAGGGTAGTGAGTGAGATAGAGTGTTGAATACTCAAGAGTGTGCAAGAAAACAGAGTCTCGCGACTGGATCTCGCGGGTTACTCGCGGCTGCAAGTCACCAGAAGCAGCACATGTGCCAAGCATGCCAAAAGTTGAAGCGTCATGCTAGCTGGAGCACTACAGGACAAAATAAGACAACTGGCCGTTCTGTTATCTCGCGGCTGGATCTCGCGACTTAGTCAAGTCGCGAGGCCAAGCCGCGAGCGAGCCCTGTTTTGAAAAATCTGACGTTTCACATTCCATTCTCACCCCAATATAAATACCCCTTATACCCACGAAAGAATGAGAGCTTCCAGAGAGAATTTTGAGAGAGAAACCCTAGAGTAAAATAAGATTGATTCATCCATAATCTTTACATAAGAGACTTTTCAAATTCCTCAACTCTCTTCCTCTCCATTGTTAAATCCTTGAGAGGCATTTTACCAAAACCTTTTCTCACCATATCCATTACTGTAAGAGGGCTGTTTGGTGTTCTAGGAAGCAGATAGGAAGGAACCAATTTACATTGGTTGATGCTATGGTCAAGTAGCGGAATCCCGGAAGTTAGAAAAGAAATAAGTTCGGCGCAACCTCGTTGGAGCAAGAAGCTTGGAGGGCTTAGGTACACTGGGTAGATTAGGCTTGGAGGGTCTATTGCTGTTCATGTATCCCAACTACATTTTCTAGTGGATTGTTTACCGCTTGGAGGGTGGCGGAGAGGTTTTATGCCGAGGGCTTCGGTTTCCTCTTCGATAACACATCGTGTGTTGTCCTTGTGTTTGCATCTCTCTTCCCTTTATCTTTGCCTTTTATTTTCTGCTGTGAATGTGATTTTAATTGGCTTAAATTGTTTATCAATTCTGTATTAAGCTTATGTTCATATTCCGCACATAGATTGTTTGATATTAAGCTTGAATTGATAATTTGTAAATTGGGGGTCTAAACGTTCAAGGGTGTTTTTACACTAATTGAACTTTCATTAACGATTACTAGGGAATAAGAATAAGTATTATAATTCATAAAAAAGAAAAAGAAAAAAAAAAGAAAAAGCATTATAAGAAATACAAGAAGCTGTAATACAATAACTATTCTTATGCATTTGTTTAGTGATAAGTGATAACACATGAATATGATCATGAATTTGTATTTAACATTTTTTTTTTAATAAACAGTAATGCTTATTAGAACACACACGAAAATAATAATAATGTTTTAAACCGAGTTTATAATACATTACATAATCCGAATACAACTACAAATGGGCCTAACCCTTTGTAGTTGTATTTAACACTTGGTTTGGTATAACATGATTTGATGATAAAATGAAGTCATATTGTAATACTTCTATATAATTATATTTGTACTCTCTGTAAGTCATGTTTAAAATTAAAATTATGTATAAATTAAGTAATTATATAATATCATTATTCTCCGCTCAAATTTTCTCTCTTCATAAATGTTAAAAAAGAAAAAAGAAAAAAGAAAAAAAACTGACAATATATTCCTAAGTACTATTAAATTATAATAAATGACAAGTTCACTTGCTTCAAAAAAATGATGATATATAAAACAATCTCAAACTCTTTTTTAAGTAAACAATACACGTTTCATAAAAAAGCTAATACATATTTGAAAATTAAATTAATAAAATAGGATAAAAAGAGAGTTTTTCGTTTGTTTGTTATTTTAATAAATTTCATATAATATAAATTGATTATATTAGTACTGGTCAACTTTTTTTTTTTTTTTTTTTAACTAAATTATTACAATCAACAATTACAAATGTCACTTTTTATGGGAAAAAAAAATCTTACATTATTATTGTATCTTATATATATATATATAGAGAGAGAGAGAGAGAGAGAGAGAGATATGTAGCCAACCATGGTTTTTGAAAAACTGTTTTTTTTAGTTATTATAAAACTTAAGGAATAAAGATAACAAAATTTTTGGTAAGTATAACTATTCTTCAATTTTAAAAATATTCATTTTATAGGAATACTTATTTTCTGTAATGATAACATAATCACACAATTGAATGATTACTCATTTCATTCCTAGCTCGATCAATTCTTGCATGCCAAATATATTCTAAATATTACAGCACCTATACCCTCCTCAGTATTCTCACTCAATTTTATTTCTGTGCAAAGATGGAGCATTTCAACGGTATATATGTCACCAATTCAAACCCCACAAAACCAACCATAATCAAATATACAGTCCCATATTATCTCTAAATTGTTTTAATAATTTAATTAATAATTGGGTAAACAATAACAAGATCATGCAAATGTTAAATAAAATAATTTTCTTAAGCCATTCCACACAAGGACTATTTACCACACAATTCAACAATAATTGGGTTCGAAACTAAGATTTTTTCTTAGTGATTCAACTGCCACAAGGGGACAATGATTTAAGACGTGCCTTGACTTGGAATGAAGGAAAGGACAACCAATACGTTCAAACTTCAAACTTCAAACTTCAACCAATAGGGACTTTACGGAAGTCAGCTTTGCTTTGCCTATTCTTATTATTCTTAACATTTCCTTTTCTTTTCCGACTAATTTTCTATCCTTTTTCTTTTCTTCCATTTTAATGCTTATATACTTCCAGGCTGACTTTATATTCGTACTTGCCACTGAGCCAGAGGGATTACTGAAAATCATTGTTGAACAGCCTTACAATCAAACCAATATCAAAGACAATAACAAGAAATACTAGTCAATTCCGAAAAATGAAGAAAGATTTCCCATCTGTCCCTTCCAGATGTTTTATCATAGCAATCATCAACACTTCATTACTACTACAAACAGCAACCGGAGATCCACGAACCCAAATGGTCCAAATAACATGTGGCCACCAACTTGTGCAGAATAGGTCTGTCTCTGCTTCAAATTTTGGTTATACAATGGAAAACATCAGGCAACAAATGCAAGGGTCAGGTTTTGGAGTAGCAGTCACAGGTTCAGGCCCAGATACAAACTATGGCCTTGGCCAGTGCTATGGGGATCTCTCTTTACCTGACTGTGAATTATGCTATGCAGAGGCACGCACAGCTCTTCCCCAGTGCTTTCCTCATACTTCAGGTCGCATTTACTTCGATGGTTGCTTCTTGAGGTTCGAGAATTATAGCTTCTTTGAGGAGTATACAGGACCTGGTGACAGTTCCGTATGTGGGAATACAACTAGGAAGAACTCAACGTTTGAAGAATCGGTGAAAAAAGCTTTGAGCAGTGCAGTTGTGGCTGCACCACACAGAAAAGGCTATGCGATTGCTCAGGAGGCTGTGCCTGGGGCAGTGAACGAGTCAGCTTATGCACTTGCTGATTGTTGGAGGACTTTGAATGCAAGCTCTTGTGAAGTGTGTTTGGAAAATGCGTCTGCTTCAATATTGGAATGCTTGCCTTGGTCAGAGGGTAGAGTACTGAAGACTGGTTGCTTCATGAGGTACTCAGACAAAGATTTTCTCAACAAGGAACTTGGAACCCAAAGTTCTAAAGGTAACCAAAAATCCTTAATTATTGTTGTATATGCTGAGTTAAATATTGCTGTACACGCACTAGTTTATTGGTTATAATTGTGAAATGGTAAAATTGTGTTTTGAAAACATGATTCACAGTTATAACTGAAATTGTTTTTGTGTCCTGTACATACAATAACTTACCAAAGAAATGAACCATTATGTTTGGGGGCTGGCCTTGTAGCTTTAGGGAAGAGCATGTTTTGTATTAAACTTGGTCACTTTCTATTGATGAGTTTTGCAGGTAGGACAACAGTGATTATTGTTTCAATTGTAAGTTCGCTGGTTCTTGTGGTAGTTGGAATAGCAGTTGGACTTTATATCAGGAGGCAGAGAAGTATAGCAAAGAAACGAAGAGGTAAAAAGTTTTTGTTGGAAAAAGTAGCAGACATTGACTTATTCTGTAATGTTATCAATATTTTGATCACTTCCAAGTTCAAGCACTTTGGATGCTTGACTTTACAAAGCCTCCGAATATGTTTAGTATATTATTGAAATGAAAAACAAATAATAAAAAAATTGGCCAGTTCAATCTGTTATCTAATGCATTATTGATGGCCTCCTTTTGATTACGAATTACCACCCAAGTTCTTTTCATTTCTATTCTATTCTGGCTCCCTAGGTTCAAATGATGCAGAAAAGCTGGTGAAAATACTTAATGATATTAGCCTGAACTTCAAGTATTCCACACTTGAGAAGGCCACAGGAGGTTTTGACATTGCCAACAAACTTGGTCAAGGAGGATTTGGAACAGTTTATAAGGTAGTCTATCACAAACCTCCCCTTAACCAAAAGGTCCAAAACCACTTCCATCATATTTTGTCAGAGATTTATGGGTTTTGTCCATTACAGGGAACTCTGCCTGATGGAAGAGAGATTGCTGTCAAGAGGCTTTTCTCAAACAAGAGACATAGAGCAGAAGATTTCTACAATGAAGTAAACATTATAAGCAGTGTGGAACACAAAAATCTGGTCAGGTTATTAGGATGCAGTTGTTCAGGGCCTGAAAGCCTACTTGTCTATGAATTCCTTCCTAACACAAGCCTTGACCGATTCATCTTTGGTAATTATCAAAGTTTTACATTTGTACTAGTTCTGGTCTGGTCTCACTATGCTAGATTGTAAATGATATATATCAACAATTTATATATTCTTAATTGTTTCAATAAAAATAACAGATCCAAACAAAGGAAAAGCACTGAACTGGGACAAAAGATATGAGATTATTGTGGGTACAACAGCAGGTTTAGCCTATCTTCACGATAACTCCACGATTAGAATAATTCATAGAGATATAAAAGCGAGTAACATCTTGTTGGACTCAAAATTTCGTGCTAAAATTGCTGATTTTGGGTTAGCCCGGTCATTGCAAGAAAATCAGAGTCACGTAAGCACTGCCATTGCAGGAACGCTGTAAGTATTCCATTTTTCTGTTGATTGATTGAATCATAGAAATTGGCTCTAAACAAATATCAACTTTCAACAAATCCACCTAAGAATTTTGTAGTTAGCTAATATTTGAGCCCAATAATATAAGAACATTTATCAGTGATAAGAGACTGTAATTTTATAGGTTTATTTTCGCTAGGGTTCAGCACTGTACTAAATTACTATTAAATTTTTTTTTTTTTTAAATGAATTTGTAGAGGATATATGCCTCCAGAATATCTAGTCCATGGCCAGTTGACTGAGAAAGTCGATGTCTACAGCTTTGGAGTGCTTCTGTTAGAGATTGTTACAGGAAGGCAGAACAACAGGACCAAAACCATAGAATACTCATCAGATTGCTTAGACAACCTAATCACAATAGTAAGCCTTAAACTTCATCTAGCCTCTTACTACTATTATTATAAATTATTGACCACTTTCGGACCTCGTAAAAGTGGGAACTTTGTGCATGGGTAGCATCTTGATTTCAGTATGCTGCAATTTTTCTAAAAAGAAAGTTGAATTAACTGAGCTCTTCTATTTTTTTTTTTTTCTCACCTGTTCATGTGTTTTTTTTTTCTTTGGACAAAACAGACATGGAAGAATTTTCGATCAGGGACAGTTGAGCAATTATATGACCCAAATCTATTGTTGCATAATCACCCTAATGGCAATGTTAAGAATGAGATTCTAAGAGTGGTGCATATCGGACTTCTGTGCACCCAAAAGATTCAGTCATTACGACCAACAATGTCAAAGGCACTACAGATGTTAACAAAGAAGGATGATCACCTCCCTGCACCTACAAAACCACCTTTTATAGATGAAAGTATGGTGAAACTGACTGACAAGTGTGAAGACCCATGTAACCCTCTCAAAGCAGGAGATTCTGCTTCTATTGCTACCATCTCCGACGGTTCCTTTTGTCCCAGGTGACCATATTGCTACTGTCTGGCACTTTCTTTCTATCCCAAGAGACAATAGTGTAACTGTGTCAGTAAATGTCAATATAACATAATGTGCAACAAGTATCAGTTAACAGTAGTAGTTAATGTAATTCATTGTGATTGCTGCTGTAACTATATCAGTTAGAGATTATTTTATTTGTTAGGAATCAGTTGCATAATAGATTTAGTTCTCGGTTGTTATATAAATACTAGTTGTAAAGTCACAATAATTTTATCTTGGAACTATATTCAATCAGTGACAGTGTGAGCATATAACTTCTATTATTCTCATATCTGTATTTAGCCCTTCTATTTACTTTACACATGTTAATTGTATTTGTCCAACTATACTTGTGTATAAAGAAAGTCCCCTACGCAACCACCCGCTGAAATATACTGTTGTCAGTAAATTGTATAACTTGTAATCTTGTTTGAGTTGTAATGTTCATTCATAAGATTAAGATCAAGTGTCCCAGATCCAGTTCAAGAGAAGGTAGACTCTATAATTTCAAGTACACTTTGATTGTATGTCGGTAGATTGAAACAAGCCTCTCAACACTCTCTCAATTGAGGCTCGTTCTATCGAGATATGAGTTGTAATTTGTTTAATCAAGTCAGTTGCTAACATGGAACCTGCGCCCTACCTACATAACAGTATAAGGGCACATAATAGTTGACTCAAAAAGAGGTTTAAGAGCTTGTGTCGCGTGCTGCAAAAGATAAAGCCCTAAACCTATTTTCACCAATCTGTGAGTACAAAAGAGTGTTAGAAATACTGAATGAAAGTATTGTATTTTTCAAGTAATAAAATATACATGAGTGCCTTTATATAAGAGGCAAAGTGTGTAGTATAAGTATGTGTGCTATATAAGTAAACAAGGTAAGCCTAAGGCCTACAACCTATTACACGTTGTATGTCGATAGATCGAAACAAGCCTCTCAACACTCTCTCAATTGAGGCTCGTTCTATCGAGATATTAGTTGTAATTTGTTTAATCAAGTCAGTTGCTAACATGGAACCTGCGCCCTACCTACATTACAGTATAAGGGCACATAATAGTTGACTTAAAAAGAGGTTTAAGAGTTTGTGTCGCGTGCTGCAAAAGATAAAGCCCTAAACCTATTTTCACCAATCTGTGAGTACAAAAGAGTGTTAGAAATACTGAATGAAAGTATTGTATTTTTCAAGTAATAAAATATACATAAGTGCCTTTATATAAGAGGCAAAGTGTGTAGTATAAGTATGTGTGTTATATAAGTAAACAAGGTAAGCCTAAGGCCTACAACCTATTACACGTTAACAGCCCCCCTCAAACTCAAGGTGGGTGTGAGAACAACTTGAAGTTGTCAACCAAAGTACGAAGGCGTCCCTTAAGATGTGACTTGGTGAAGATATTTGCAAGTTGATTTTTAGAGGAAACCGAGAACAGCTTGAGAGCACTATAGACAAGATGATAATGGATAAAATGACAATTGATCTTGATGTATTTAGTCCGTTCATGGAAGACATCATTGTGAGTAATATGAATGACACTCTGGTTGTTACAATAAAAAGGAGTAGCAGAGGATGCAGACACACCTAAATCCTTAAGAAGCCATTGAAGTCAAAGGAGCTCAAATGTGGTATCAGCAAGGGCATGATATTCTACTTCAGTACTGGAGCGAGCCATAATGGTTTATCTCTTGCTTCACCAAGAAATCAGAGAAAAACCAAGAAGAAAGCAATAATTAGTAATTGACCTTCGATCAGTGGGATCTCTTGCCCAATCAGCATCAGAGAATGCATGGAGAATAAGAGGAGATTAAGTAGAGTAGAAAAGGCCATGAAAGAGAGTGCCCTTTAGTTATCGAAGAATGCGTAGGATAGCAGCATAGTGAGTCGATCGTAGAGTAGATAGTTACTGACTTACCTGGTAAACAACATAGGAAATGTCTAGACGAGTGACAGTGAGATAAACTAGGCTGCCAACCAATCATCTGTAATAAATAGAGGGATTAGACAATGGTTTCCCCCCTGAGGGAGTCAGATACACATTAAGTTCAACTGGAGTGTCAACAGTCTTGCTATCAGTGAGTCTAGCTTGAGACAAAAGTTCAGAAGCATACTTGGCTTGAGTAATTAAAGTTCATCTATAGAACGAGTGATTTCAAGACCCAAGAAGTAGCTGAGATGTCCAAGATCTTTCATCTCAAACTGCTGATTGAGAAAATCATTGAGTTCTTGAATGCCACTAAGGTCATCACCAATTATGATCATATCATCCACATATAAGAGAAGCAAAATAATTCATTTGTCGGTGCGACGAAGAAATAAGGCAAAATCATAATGACTAGCAATGTAACTTAAGCGAGAGATGGTAGAGCTGAACTTGGCAAACCAATCTCATGGAGTTTGTTTAAGGCCATAAAGTGCACATCGAAGGTGACAAACCTTGTTCGGTTCAATAGAGAGACCAGGAAGAGGTTGCATATAAACTTCTTCACTTAAATTCCCATTAAGGAAGACATTTTTGTCATCCATCTGAAAAAGATCCCATTTACTGGCAGCGGCAACAGTTAAAAGGGTACGAATAGATGAGATTCAAGCAAACAGAGCAAATGTCTCTTCATAATCAATCCTATACTCCTATGTAAAACTTTTTGCAACAAGACGAGTTTTATAGCACTCAATGGACTCATCAGAGCGAGTCTTGATCTTGTAGATCCAATTACAACCAACCACAGATTTCCTAGGAGGGGAGAGTCACCAAATCCCAAGTATGATTTTTAGATAATACATTAAGTTCCTCTTTAATTGCAATCTGCCATGAAGGGTCAGTGGAGGCCTCACGATAGATGTGAGGCTCGTGCAGTGTAGGAAGGACAGTGTAACAATGATAGTCAAGTAAATGTGTAGGAATGGATTTTACCTGAGTTGAGTGACGAGGTAGAATGTTTTATACAAGATCTTCAAGCAGAGTAGGAGCAGGGGACCTAAGCTCAGGGTTGGGTAGCTCGTCTTTCACCTGTTCATTAGAGGGTGATTTAGGAGAGGCATAAAAAATATTTGGTGGTTGGACAGAGAAGTCTCTAGGAGGATCAAGAGCAGCTATAGAAGGAATATGTGGCTCATCTGGAAAAAGATCTAAGACAAAGGAGGTAGATAGGGAGGCACATAAATGAGAGAGCTCGACAAAGGAGCGATGTTCTCAAAAGACAACATTGCAGGAGATACGAAAACGATGAGAGATAGGATCATAACACCGATACCCCTTTAGAGTTTCACCATAACCAAGAAAACAACAAAGTCTAGACCGATGCTTAAGTTTGTGACGCTCATGCGGCTGAAGAAGAATGAAACAGGTTGAACCGAAAGAGCGAAAGTGGTGATAGTCTAAAGGTGACCCAAAAAGGCGCTCATATGGAGTTTTATTTTGGATGATAGGACTGCGAATGCGATTAATAGCATGAAAAGCAGCTTCGCCCCAAAAATGAGCAGGAACTTTGGTAGAGAGAAGGAAAGCACGAAAAGTGTCAAGAATATGACGAAATTTTCGTTCGGCTCTACCATTTTACTGAGAGGTACCTAGACAAGTTAGCTGATGAATAGTGCCATAGGAATGCAAAATCGCTTAGAAAGCATATTGAGTGTATTCAAGAGCATTATCAGATTGAAAATTTTTGATTCGTTTGGAAAATTGAATTTCAACCATTTTTGCAAAATTACAATATACTTGCAATAATTCAGAATGATGTTTCATATGAAAAATCCAGTTATAACGAGAATAATCATCAACAAAGATAACAAAATATCGAGATCCACCAATACTAGAGACAGAGGAAGTCCACCATATGTCAAAATGAATTAGGTTAAAGATATCAATGGACATTGATTCACTAGTATTGAAAGGTAAAGCTGGTTGTTTTCCTAACTGACATGAAACACAATCAAAATTTTCTATAGACACTGAACTTAACAAACCTCTAGAAGCCAAGTGTTGTACCCGAGAGGAAGATGCGTGACCAAGTTGGGCATGCCAAAATGTAAGGGAAGGAATAGAAGAAACTACAGCAGCTGTAGCAGTAACAGAAATAAGTGCAACAGGTGGAAGATGAAAGTTGTCCACGGGAAACATACGCCCAAATTTGGGACCGGTCCCAAACTCTTGTCCTATCCTTGGATCCTGCATAGTACACCGAGAATAATAAAAGGTAATGCGATAACCCAACTTAGCTAATTGTCCCACAAAAAATAAATTGTAAGAAAGGTTAGGAACATTAAAAACCCTAGGAACTGAGAGGTTGGAGGTCGAGATAAAACCTATATTATGACCAAATATTGTGGAATCACTTGCTGTGCGAATATTAAGAGGGTGTGGTGTAGGTTCAAGTTGAGAAAATAAGGACGAGTGAGGTGTTATGTGATTGCAACAAGCAGAGTCCATTAGGGGTGTGCATGGGTCGGGTTGAGAGGATTTTTTGACCTAACCCAACCTAACCTATCACATAAGTCCAACCCAACCCAATCCAACCCACATGGGTTGGATTGGGTCGGGTTGAACAATTTTTTTTATTACTATTATTATTAAATTGAGCACAAAAAAAAAAATATTACACTTGCCACCTGAGTTGATAAACAAAATATACATTAATATATAAACTAATATTCCAACTTAGTTGTAAAAAAAATATGTTTAAGTATCTAACCGAGTTGATAAACAAAATATAAATGAACTAGTATCCTAATTCAATTATAAACAAAATATACATGAGTTCCTAACTCAGTTATAAACAAAATATATTTAATATTTTTTAATTTTTTTTATTAATTATATAATATATTTAAATATATATTAAAAGAACTAATATGATTTTATATTATATATGATAGTAGGAACTGAGGAAGTGCTCTACAGTTGGTTTTTTTTTTTTTTTTTTTTTTTTTTTTTTTTTTTAATTTATTAAATATATAATATATTTTAAACATATATAAAAATATGGGTGGGTCGGGTTGGGTTTGGCGGGTTTGTAATTTTATGACCCAAACCCAACCCGACCTGCTATAAAACAAATTTTGTAATCCAACCCAACCCACCAAGCCCTAAAAACCAACCTAACCCCGCGGGTTGGGTTGAGTCGAGTCGGGTTTGGCGGGTTGGTGGGTTTTTTGCACACCCCTAGAATCCATAAGCCAAGAGGAATGAGACATACCATATAAAACTGAGAGAGAAGAGGAATAAGATGCATTACCAACTATACGAATGGTATTAGCGATGATGTTTTGAAGATCAACTGTGGAAATGGTGATAGTGGATCCAGAAGACTTGGATTTTGCGGAGATGGGAGCCATTGGTTGGATACTCTATGTCTTAGCAACAGTAGCAGTAAAAATAGAAATAACTGATTTGTTGCGTTGATAACAAGTCTTAATATTATGGCCAAGACATTTGCAAAAATTGCAAAAACGTTTGTTGGATTGTCGGCGACGATTGTTGCAATAAAAAGAAGACTTGTCCTTATTCTTCAATTAGAAGCAAAATAAGCAAAAATGTACTACAAAAATGAAATCTACACGAAAAACTGGGTAAGGAGCACCTGGATTGCAAAAAGTCAACTTTTAGAAAAGTCAACGGTCAAATCTGCCTCAAAAGTTGACGATCAAAGTCAACTATCAGAGCGATGACATCAACAAGATGATGCGGATGATGACATAAGCGGAGACTAGTGATGACGTGGTAGCTGACGTAAGCTAGGGTTGACGTGGCGGCTGACGTAAGCAGATGACATCACAAATGATGTCAGTATGTTGCTAGAGGCGCGTGGAGCGTGTGAGGTGTAAGCAAGATGACGTCCAGTTTTTTATTATCTAATTTAATACATTAATTATACTATTTTCATATATTTATAAAAATTATTTTAAATCTTTTAATTCTAAAAATATCGAAACAATCAGTATTAGAATAATATCATATTTTAAATGGTCAATGTCTCTATATAATGTTGAACCTAAGTTATTAAACAATGAAATTTTAGTAATGAATTTGTCAAAAAAAAACTATTAATTTTAATATTAATTTGGACATAAAGGAAAAGGAAGAGTAAAGTTTTTGAAAAATTAAGAATTTTTATGCACTTAAACTATCACAACCATATTAAAATGTATTAAAAAAATGTTAAACATCCGAAAAGAGTATAAAATTTTTTAAAAATTTTTTATTTATTAAAATTTTAAAGACCTTACTTTTTTTTTTTTTTTAAAGAATTTTTTACAATATAAGATAAATAGATAAAATATATTTTATTTTAAGAGGCATTCTTCGATTGAGTGGAAATGTGATGTGCAGTGCCTTTGCGATAGAAACTCTTTCCTGTATGTGTTTTGTTTCACAAAAAAAGAAAAAAGATTTTTATCCGAATCTTGTATTTATATGTTAAAATAAAACTAAGGATAAAGTGACGGACCTCGGTATCGGAAAAAATGGCACTGTGTATTCCTCTTCCTTCATGCCGGTTCAGTCACAGACCGGTTCGTTCTTCTCTCGAACGCCAAGAACTCTTCGGTCGTATAGCTCTTGTCTACGATAATGTAACTCTCCACTCTCATCTCCTCCTTTTCCTTCAAAATTTTTTTTTTTTTTTGAGCTCTCTTTTATGTCTTTCTAACAAAAAATGCAGTTGAATGACTTGCTGAGTTTGGGTCAGCATCGTATATGGAAAAGAATGACTGTCTCATGGACTGGGTATTTTTAAAAAAAAAAAATATTATTCTTATTAGTCTTTTTTTATTTTGAAAATTTTGTTTGTTTGTTTGTTTAATGTTGGAATTGTGGGTGTTAGAGCGAAAATGGGAGACTGTGCGTTGGACTTGTGTTGTGGAAGTGGGGATTTAGCGTTTCTTTTGTCCGAGAAAGTTGGGTCCAATGGCAAGGTATGTTCTTCCATTGTTCCAACACTAGCATTGTTGTAAACTTAGTTTGTGCAGTAACAAGTTGTAATTAATTTTGATTATTTTGTTTTCGGGGTCATGATTTTCAGGTGACTGGTCTTGATTTCTCAAAGGAGCAATTGTCAATTGCTTCGTGTCGGCAAGGCTTGGCCCCCAATGCCTGCTACAACAATATAGAGTGAGCATTGGTAAATCTAGCGGTTAACAAATTAAAAGAGTGGAAAAGTTTCTTGAAGCCATTTCTAGTAGTAGAATTTTCTGCTTTGATTCTGAAAATATTGTCTATAAGTGAATTTAAAGTGCACTAACAGTAGTGTTCATAGCCAATGCTGCAAAGGCACTAATATCATGTGTTTCGTCGTAGGTGGGTTGAAGGCGATGCACTTGAGTTACCATTTTCTGATGGTTACTTTGATGCCATTACAATGGGTTATGGGCTACGAAATGTGGTTGATAAAGAAAGAGCCATGCAGGAGATGTTTAGAGTTCTGAAACCAGGTCTTACAATCTCTATATCTATTAAAAAAACATGAAATTGGATGATTGTGATAGTGAGACCCTAATATTTTTCGTTGTTGTGGGCTTTTCAGGCTCAAGAGTATCTGTTCTTGATTTCAATAAAAGCACACAGCCATTTACTAATTTAATTCAGGTAGTCACATATGTATATTACAATAAAACATGACAGGAATTTTTTATTTTATTTCTAGTGCTCAAGTTTAAATATTCTATTGTGATATTGGGTTTGTCAGAATTGAATATTTACATATTGGAATTTACTTGTCATGACGAATTATCATTTGTGATATCACTTGTTGAGTGAGAAGTAAATTTAATACCTTGGAAGGTTTCACATAATTTCTTGATACAACATGCTGTGACACCATGGTAAACAAAATTTCAATACCTTGGAAGGTTTCTTGATAGTTGAACTTTCCTTGTTTAAGTTTAGTGTTTCCTATTGTATACCCCCTGTAGACATGGGAGGCTCTTTTTTCTTATTCAATGCATTTTTTACTTAATAAAAAAGAAGAAGATATTTGGGCCCAACAATGTTTTATTTAACTATTAATACACTCTTCTTACTGCTTACATGTGAGTATCATAATGTCTTTCTGCTTCATTTTAAGTCACTATTTGTACTTTTCATTCATATCAGTTGTTGTATCTCTTTCTTTTTAGATTTGACAATGTTGTGACTATAGGACATTGAGTTCAACGCTATTATGTACCTGTTGCAGAAATAAATCAATTTGTCTTAAATGTATCTGTTTTGCAAGGTATGGATGATTGACAATGTAGTTGTCCCAGTGGCAACTGGTTATGGGCTTGCAAAGGAGTATGAATATTTGAAAAGCTCAATCAAGGAATTCTTAACAGGTTGATTTCCCCTGGCTAACTTTGGATCATGCAATTTTAGGTGTATCTGGTTGTTAGTAAACAACTAGAAATCAACGTTTGGCTTAATCATGTTAATATTACATATCTAATTGGTGTACTTTGTATCTCTATGTCAAGGAATTCCTTGGGCCTTACTTATTATAATAATACTACCATGTTTTTTCATTCTACTCAAATCATATGAAGCTCTGGAAAAGTGCTTTGCTTTGAAAAAATAAACTACTGTCAATTATGTTATTTCTTAAGACAATGAATGGTAGCATGTCGATTCAGGATAATAACTAACTATTAGTGAATAAATGAGCTGAATCCGAAGTTATGTTAGTCATAGGGTCTGTGTATTGCCACCATAGTTGTTTTTTTTTTTTTTTTTTTAATATTTTAATATTTTAATATTTTAAAATCCAATTGGGTGATTGGAAATTATGTCTTTTGATACAGGGAAAGAGTTAGAGAGGCTTGATTTACAAGTTGGATTTTCTAATGCTAGACATTATGAGATTAGTGGAGGCCTCATGGGGAACTTGGTAGCCACACACTAAATGCAATCCATGCTTGGTATTCTTCTGGCAAGTTTCAATTTTTGATTTAAGAGAAAGATTCAATTCATTGATCGTAACTATTTGATTTGTACTCATTGAGCTCATGAAGTTCTAAATTGTTTAAATATCTGGGTTTTCTTGTGATTGCTAAACTGTGATATTACATTAAACACTACCACTTAAGGATTTGTAGGAGCTCTTGTTTCCTTTTCTGCTCATATATTTAGCGTCTTTGGAGTTTTGGCTGCTTCATCTGGTTTTTTGCTATAAATAGAGAAGACATTAAAATGCTGAATGTCAACTGTGAAGCTTATATTCCAAATACATACATAGGTATGCATGTATTTTATTGTCATGCAACTCTACTATCTCTAGATTCCTTCCTTCTGTCTACTCTTTTGAGTCACAGAACACACAGGTTTGTCTATTGGTAGATAGTCTACACAACATCAGGAGACTCAACAACAGGAATGCTCATCTCATGCCTCTATGTGCCAATCACGCATCAGTCCAACTCTCTGCCTGATACACTCTACATACACTAGGACAATGTCCTCCAACCTCCTATTATCCATGCTCCATTTCACATCCAATTAATGCTCTGTCCTGTCACACTTTTCTTCCAAACTCAAATTGTTTTCAAGCTCTCTCTCTGTTATGTCTTCTGTGAGCCTAGGGCTTCTGTAATTCTTGAGTTTAGTAGAAGTTGTGTCTTGTCATGTACAAGTTTTCTATCCCCAACAGAGTGGGAAATTTCTGAGGTCTGGCTTGTAAATTATTCAACGAATGGAAGATTGTCTAGAGTGAACGTAAATGAAGTTCTCTTTGACTAAGTAGGAAGAAGAAGAAGGCGTAGGGATGAAGGTATACTTGAGGATGTGACATGAAAGGACAATTCTACTTGATAGCCAAACAGTATTTGGGATTGCCTTTGTTCATAGGAAGATCCAAAAAATATACCCTTGTAAAGATCAAGGAAAGGGTTTGGGAAAAAGTTCAAGGATGTAAAGAAAAATTTCTAGTCAAGGTGGGAAGAGAGGTGCTTATCAAGGTAGTTGCTTAAGCAATCCCACGTATACTACAAGTTAAAAATATTGGCATTACTATATGAGGAATTAATATCAATGATTTGTAAATCTTGGGGGTCAAAGAAAAGATGAAAGCAAAATCCATTGGGTCAGTTGGAAGCGACTTTGTGAACCTAAGGAATTAGGAGGCATGGGCTTTTGGGATCTACGAGCTTTCAACTTGGCTCTAGTAGCTAAGCAAGTTTGGAGGATGAGGACTAATAATCAGTCTCTGATTTACAGGGTTTTCAAAAAGAGATACTTTCCTTCATGCTCTTTCATGGAAGCTCATATTGGTCATACACCTTATGTGTGGAGATGTGTTCTATGTGCAGGAAGAGTAATCAAGAATGGTAGCGTAAGGTGATCTCACAAAGAAGAATCCTAGAGGAAGAATCAACAATAAGCAAACTTGTAGATTAAGCAACCTAGCAATGGTATGTGGATCTATTGGAGTTGGTTTTCTTGCCTTTCAAAGCTAAAGAAATTAAAAAAAATTCAGCTTAGCACAGATCTACCTGCTGATAGACTAATCTAGCTTGGCACCATAATGGAGATTTCACTGTCAAAAGTGCTTACCAAATTTCTCTTGATAGCAGAAAAGACAATTATGAAGCAGAGTGTTAAAAGGGGGAAAGGGGGAGAAGGTTTTGGAAAAGAATGACAGATGGACACACCAAACAAAATCAAGATGTTTTCTAGGGTCACTTGTAGTGTGAAGAAAACTGTGTTTGTTAGAGAGAATATTCTAGAAGAAAATATCAAATGAGAAATTCTGTATATAGTATTGAATAGATTACAAGTAATACATCTTATATATGCTAACTAACCATAACTGATTAGGCGCCAAAACTCTATCCTAACAGAATTGTTTAGTGTCCAATAGTATAGAAATGCATGGACTAACAGAGTAACTAACTAATACTCAAAGCCTTTTACTAAGCTACAGACAGTTTTACAAATCTATTAATCAACTACACGTCGTTTAAGCAGCATTGAACTTGTCTGTTAACTGATACAGCACCATGATCAACCATGATCCTTTACATCCCCCCTCAAATGAAGGGGAGGAAGGCCTATGAGTTTGAAGGAAAGAGCATGAAACCGAGAGGAAGGCAAACTCTTGGTAAACAGATCAGCCAATTGGTCCAAAGTTGAAATATACTTGATGATCATATCCCTATTCAAAACTTTCTCTTGAACAAAATGATAATCAACTTCAATATGTTTAGTTCTGGCATGAAAAATAGGATTAGAAGCTAAAGCAAGAGCTGAAACATTGTCACACCACAAAATTGGAGGATGATACAAATAAATCCCTAAGTCTTTGAGAAGCATCCTCAACCAATACAGCTCTGCAGTGGTTATAGCAAGGGACCTGTATTTAGCTTCAGTTGAAGATCTAGACACAACTGATTGTTTCTTAGCAGACCAGGTGATGGGGGAATTCCCTAAAAAGACAACCATGCCAGTAATAGACCTTCTATCAATGGGATCCCCAGCCCAATCAACATCACAATAGGCAGAAAGATTGAGAGGACCAGACCTAAAATAGATGCCCAAGTGAAGAGTACCCCTTAAATATCTTAGAATTCTCTTAGCAGCAATGAGATGATGTTGAGAAGGCTTACTCATGAACTGACAAGCCTGCTGAACTGCATATGACAAATTTGGCCTAGTAAAGGTCAAGTATTCTAAAGCCCCAACAAGGCTTCTATAGGTAGTGGGATCAGGGAGAACAGGACTGGCAGAAGGAACATGAGAATGAGTAGAAGCACAAGGATTAGAACAAGGCTTACTATCCAACATATGAAACTTAGCCAATAAATCTTTGGCATACTTAGACTGATGCGCAAAGATACCATCACTAGAATATTCAATCTGCAGACCCAAGAAGTAACTTAAAGGACCCAAATCTTTGAGAGCAAAAGAGACACCAAGCTTCCTGATAATCTCAGCAACAAAAGCACTATGGTTGCCAGTAATAATAATGTCATCCACATGCAGAAGTAAGTAAACAACATGATCTGAATGGATGAGGATAAACAAGTTACTGTTTGCACAAGAAGCATGGAATCCCAAGTAAAAAAGTTGAGTGATAAAACTGTCAAACCAAGCCCTAGGAGCCTGTTTAAGGCCATAAATTGCTTTATGCAACAGACAGACATGGTGAGGCTTAGAATGATCCTTATACCCAGGTGGTTGACTCATGTAGACCTCCTCTCGCAACACTCCATGAAGGAAGGCATTGGAAACATCCAATTGCCTTAAAGACCAACCAAAATGAACTGCTAAAGCTAGAATTATCCTCACAGTAGTAGGCTTGACCACAAAACTGAAAGTTTCAGCATAATCTAAACCATACTGCTGCAAGTATCCCTTGGCATCAAGCCTAGCTTTAAATCTAGCAATACTACCATCACTATTTTTCTTAACTTTGTATGCCCATTTACATCCCACAACATTCTTATTAGGTGGTTAGGGAACCAGAGTCCAAGTATGTTGCTGTTGCAGACTAGTAAACTCAGAATCCATTGCTTCAACCCAATGAGAATACTTAGCTGCTATAGAGTAAGATGGAGGCTCAGTACAACTATAATAAGTCTGAACAGCAAAGACTTTAGGCTTGAAAATACCATTCTTGGACCTGGTAAGCATAGGATGTGTATTGGTGTGGGCAAAGGAACAAGAGCTTGATGGAAACTAGTGGAATGTGAAACAGCACCAGAATCAGACTCAATAGAATTAACAGAGTTAGGAGCAGGTAACTCAGCTTGAACAGGAAGAGGATCAAAAGAATTACTAGGCACAAAAAGGGAATTGGATTCAGATAAAGCAGGACCAGAGGGAGTGCTAGAACTAGATTGAGATAGGCCTAGAGTAGAATTTGGAAGCAAGAAAGAAAGCCAGACATCAAAGGAAGGAGAAGAAGTAGCAGAAACTGTGGAAGTAGACTTAGAATTAGGAACAAGATAGAGAGGAAAAACAGATTCATCAAGCACACAATGACAGGAAATGTAAATTCTACCTGTAAGAATATCTAAGCAAATATAACCCTTGGATTGAGGAGGATAACCAAGAAAAATACATTGTCTAGACTTGGGATCAAACTTATGAGAATTGTAAGGCTTCAAGAAAGGGTAACATGCACAACCAAAGGTTTTCAAAGCATGAAGAGGTGGTTTGTGATCATACAACTTTTCCCAGGGTGAAATAAAGTTCAAAACAGAAGAGGGAACTCTATTTAGGAGATGAACTGCAGTACAAAAAGCATATGACCAATAGGAAAGAGAAAGAGTAGAATGATGAAGCATAGATAATCCACTTTCCACAATTTGCCTGTGTTTCCTCTCAGCAATACCATTCTGCTGAGGGGAATAAGGACAGGAAAGTTGATGTTGAATCCCATGCTCCAAACAAAAAGATTTGAAGTTGTTATTAATAAACTCACCACCACCATCAGACCTTAAGGTCTTGATTTTAGCATTAAATTGAGTTGCTACTATGGACTTGAAATGCAAGAAGACCTTGAACACATCAGACTTACTCTTTAACAAAAACAACCAAGTAAAACGAGTAAAGTCATCAACAAAAATCACATAATATTTGTGTTCAAGAACAAAAGTCACAGGAGCAGGCCCCCATACATCAGAATGTACTAATTGAAAAGGATATTCAGTACTTGATACATGTTTATGAAAAGGAAGCTTGTACATTTTAGCACTTATACAAGATGTTACTTGAAATAGTTGGATTTTCTGAATAAGTTCAACAATATGGGATAATATAATGCTGAGAGAGTAAAACTTAGGTAGAATATCATAGGAATAGTTTATTTTTTCAGTTAAATTCAAACACATAGTTGTATTATATTTAATATTTCTTGAAAAAGATAACACTGTTTGTACCACTTTTGGTGGTGGCTGGTAGTGTTAATAAAGGTCGGAGTGCCTTTAAGTTTGAGAATATGTGGTTGAAAGAAGAGGGTTTTGTAGAGAGGGTTCGGCAATGGTGGAATGGGTATTGCTTTTTGGGCTCTCCTAGCTTTATTCTGGCACGTAAATTAAAAGCGCTTAAAAAAGACTTGAAAAAGTGGAATAAGGAGGAATTTGGGGATTTGGCCTTTAGGAAGAAATGTCTCTTATCTGAATTGTTGGGTTTGGATGCTAGGGAGGACTTGTCAGGTCTTTCTCAAGAGGATCAAACTCGTCGTATTCAGATCAAAGGTGAGATTGCACATCTTGCCTCTTTGGAGGAGATTTCTTGGAGACAAAAGTCCCGGATGTTATTTGTGAATGAGGGGGACAATAATACTCGCTTTTTTCATCGGGTTGCAAACTCCCATAGAAGAATTAATCATATTTGGGGTATAGAGGTGGATGGTGTCCTCTATGAGGATGAGGAAGAGGTGCGGTCTAAGGTGGTCCATTTTTATCAGAATTTGTACTCTGAGTCTGATACTTGGCGCCCTTCTATGGATGGATTAGAGTTTGCTAGAATTGAGGAGGATAAGCGGCTTGAATTAGAGAGGGATTTTTCTAAGGAGGAAGTGGTAAAGGTTCTTCAAGAGATGGAGGGTGACAAAGCCCCCAGGTCCTGACGGTTTTACTATGGCATTTTTTCAAAAATGTTGGAGTGTAGTGGAAATAGATGTCATGGTCTTTTTTGATCATTTCCATAGGAGCTCAGAGTTTGAACGGTCTCTGAATGCTTCTTTTCTATCTCTGATCCCCAAGAAAAATAATGCATTGAATATCAAAGATTTTAGGCCTATCAGCTTTGTGGGCAGTGTGTATAAACTTTTGTCTAAGGTTTTGGCTAACAGATTGAGGCGGGTGCTGGATAAACTTATTTCGAAGTCACAGAATTCTTTTGTTGGTGGCAAACAGATTTTGGATCCAGTGCTTATTGCTAATGAATGTTTAGACAGTAGACTGAAGTGTCATACTCCGGGGGTGGTGTGTAAGTTAGACATTGAGAAAGCGTATGATCATGTGAATTGGGACTCTTTGTTTTATCTGTTGGAGAGGATGGGCTTTGGGGATAGATGGAGGAGATGGCTAAAGACTTGTGTCTCTACCGTTCGCTTCTCAGTCCTGATTAATGGATCTCCTGTTGGTTTCTTTGGTAGGTCTAGAGGCCTTAGACAAGGTGATCCTTTGTCTCCCCTTCTCTTTCTTTTGATCAAGGAGGTTTTAAGTCGTATCGTGAAGAAAATTGAGGAAGGTGGTTTCATTCAGGGTTTTCAAGTGGGTCCTATTAACTCTACTGGTATCCATGTTTTTCATCTGTTATTTGCTGATGATACCATTCTTTTCTGTGATGCCTCTAGAGAGAAGATACTTTCTATCAGATTGGTTTTGACTTGTTTTCAAGCCTTTACTAGTTTGAAGGTGAATGTGGGGAAAAGTAAAATTGTCCTCATTGGGGAGGTGCGAACATTCAGTCTTTGACTAATATTCTCCAATGCAGGGTGGGTAGTTTGCCTATGATTTTCTTGGGTATGCCTTTGAGAACTTTGTATAAAACAGTCTCTATTTGGAATCCGATCCTTGAGAGGATGGAAAAGAAGCTTTCAGGCTGGAAGCAGCTTTATTTGTCAAAGGGTGGTAGACTCACCTTGCTGGAAAGTACCCTTTGAAGCCTTCCGACTTATTACCTTTTCCTTTTTACTATCCCTAAAGCTGTGACGACTAGATTGGAACGCATTTAGAGGAACTTCTTGTGGGGTTCATTAGTTGAGTGTTTCAAATATCCTTTGGTGGCTTGGGAAAAGGTTTGCTTACCGCGTGAGTTGGGTGGTTTGGGAATTCGGAATTTGGTGTCTTTTAATCAGGCCCTATTAGGGAAATGGCTTTGGAGGTATGGCCAAGAAACCACTCATTTGTGGCGAAGGGTCATTGCCATGAAATATGGGGAGAGAAAAGGGGGTTGGTGCACTAGAGCTTGTAGTAGGGCCCATGGTTGTGGGCTATGGCGGAGTATTAGTGAAGTGTGGGAAAATTTCGCTAAGCATTTCTCTTTTGTGGTGGGGGATGATTCTCGTATTTTTTTTTGGCATGATAAGTGGACTGGGGATGTTCCTCTTAAAATTTTTTATCCTCGGTTATTTTTGGGTTCAGCCAATAAGGAGGCTTGCATTTCTAATGTGTTAAGCCCTTCAGTGGGAGATAATGTCAAAGTGTGGAGTTTACGATTTCATAGGGAATTTAATGATTGGGAGTTGGTGGCTTCCTACTCCCTCCTTCTTTTCATCCAAACCCGAATTCCTAAGGGTGGAGGGTGTGATAAGCTTCGTTAGGATTTTAATGGAAGTGGGAAGTTTGAGACTCGGTCTTTTTATCATAAGATTCGAAATGCAACTCCTTCTACTTTCCCTTGGAAGGGCATTTGGAAAGTTAAGGTTCCTAAAAGGGTGGCTTTTTTTATGTGGTTAGCAGCTCATGGTCAGATTCTAATTTTGGATAACCTTATGCTTCGTGGTCGCCCTTTGGCGAATTGTTGTTGTATGTGCTGTTGTAATGCGGAATCTATGGATCACCTGTTATTTTTTTGCCCGATAGCTCATTCGTTGTGGATGTATATGATTCGGTTGTTTGGGATCAATTGGGTCATGCCAGGTTTAGTTGTGGACTTATTATTTTGTTGGTATCATTGGCTTGGGAAGCATAGTTCTGATATTTGGAATCTGGTTCCAGGCTGTTTAATGTGGACTATTTGGACCGAACGGAATCGGCGGTCTTTTGAGGATGAGGGGAAAATTGTGGTTCAGTTAATAGAGTTTTGCCAGCAGACCCTCTTTGATTGGTCTCAATGTTGGGGTCTATCGAATTGTTCTACCCTTATGGATTTTCTTTCGTCTATTAGAATAGATTAGGGGCTATTTCTATATTTTTGTTCCTCCTTTTCATTTGTTCACTACCATGAACTCTTTGTTGTTTTTCTTGCTTTTCTTTTTTCTTAATAATATTCTTCTCTTACTTATAAAAAAAAAAAAAAAAATATACAACTAGGTATTTTAAATTTATTTAGGATACCTAATATATTGCACCTAAGTTTTACTTAGGTTGAAAACTCAAACCCGATATGCGTGCCCACAAGTATTGTCAATCTCTCTTCATTAATTACTTGTATACCACCGGGAAAAATGAGACAATACATTTTGTTACAAACTATTGAGAACTTGGAGAATGCTAACTGTAATATTAGAAATGAAAACATTGCCATAATTCTTATGTTTTAGCTGGTAACATTAGTAAGATTAGTGATGATATTGAATTGATATAATTTTCTACCTTACCATGTCAAGTAAGTAATTTTTAAAACAGATATAATATTGTAGTTTGTAAAAACCAAAAGACAACGATAAAAGGGCATTTTACATGTAGCATTTGCTGAACGAGGTTGATTTGATGACCAAAGGTCTGGTGAGGCTAATGTGGCTTCAAAGATAGTAGTAGTTTGTTGTGGTTGTTCTGAATGTCCACGGAGTCATATAATCCGATAGTAATTTCGAAGGAGTCTAATTCATTCGATTTGGAGGTTTTGTTCCCTTAAAACATTCCAAAAAATAGTGCTTGTAACATAATTCTTAATATCTGCACAATGGACTTTCAGTTGAACTTGCTCATCGATATATTCTCTTTTGGATATTATACGCTGGGGTCATGCCTTGCTTTCAATTGAGATAGATAAAGTAAATATAATTTGTGTTTACATGTTTCTATAAGGTAATCTTCATACCAATTTACACAGCATTTGTGTGGCTTTCTTGGAAGAGTTTCAAAATTTTTGCATATATTTTAATTTCTTCTGTAAACATGTGTATGTGTGTACCTGCATGAGTGCCATTTCTTGAGATGTTTTTGCATTCATTTGGACAGATGAAGGTGCTGTATCATCAGATGAGGATTTTAGTGGTGGAGAGATGGAGGTTCAGGAAGCTCAAATGAGGGGTGAAGATCGAGATCTTAAAGATAGATAGGCTATTACGTAGGTTTGGCAGTCACATTGGTACATTGAAGCTGGAATTCTCGAAGAAGAAGAAGAAAGGAAAGTTACCAAGAGAAGCAAGGCAAACATTGCTTGAGTGGTGGAGTGTTCACTATAAATGGCCATATCCAACGGTAAATTTTTCCTTAATATCCATTTCCATAAACCATGCTCTCCTAACATCCATTTTAATCATGTATGATAGCAAGTAGGTATTTCTGCAGGACAAAGTTTAGCTACAAAATTGGTTGTAGCCTTAAACTACAAACTCACTCAATAAAATAAATATTACTGCATATTTTGAAAATCTAACCGTTGAATTACATGTTTTTTACGCTCTTAACACACATGTCAATTTTTGTGTTAATTGGATATTATTTACTATATAATCTATAAGCTTATATTTTATGCATAATTTTAAATTACAAAAACTTGCAATTTAAAAATTTATTGATGACATAGCTATTGATCTTTAATTTTTTTGAAATTTTGCAAACACGGAGGATATAAGAAGAAAATGTAATCCAATGGTAGATTTGTCAAAATTCACCTCCAATAAAAAGATATCGAGTGAGTTTGTAGCCTAAGGCTACAATCGATTTTGTAGCTAAACTTTGTCCTTGGCTGCAGCTATAAATTTTTGCTTGATTACTTCCTTTCAATGGAACCTCACCTAAATAATTGCGCGGTGGTGATCTTTAGCTCTGTCATTTTGATGGTGTGGCTTTTGTAGTATTGTTCTTCATTCTTATGCAGGGAGCTAGTGCAGGAAAATTTTGCATTTTAGCATTCTGTCACACACTTTGTATGAGTAAAATTACATAACATTCTAAAGATTACATTGACCAGTCTGGTGACCATAATTTGCTTTACTTGAACATTCAGGAAGGTGATAAGATTGCACTGGCTGAATCAACAGGCCTAGATCAGAAGCAAATTAACAACTGGTTTATAAACCAACGAAAGCGGCATTGGAAACCATCAGAGAATATGCAATTGGCTGTTAGGGATTATCTTTCAGGACCATTCTTTGCAGATGACTGAGGTGCATATGTACATACTCGAGTGTCTCCTGATAATTTACTGGTTGTGTTGGTTTAATGTATATTTTAAAATGGAAACTGGACTGACATTAAAATGTTTAATTTCCTAGATGAAGGGAAAAATAATTGTAAATTTGGAAGTTGACCAACACTGATAATGGAAATGCCTACATATTTTTGGTTGACTACTAGTCCCTTCTTGGTTGTCTTAGGCCTCATGGCATGAAATTTTATCCAGATTACCTCTCGTGGGCTGCTATTTACGCACTGGGACACCCCCAATCTCACAGGGATGGGGTCGATCCCTTTGAGAAAATATTAGGTCTAATGTCTAAGGGAAACTGGGGTAGGCTTTATCGGTATGAGATATTATTTTGACCAATTAGCAGAAAAGTTTTAATGGATCAAAATAACTTAAAGGTTTATATCAGTTTGTATTATATCAATTAGAATGTATGTTAGGCGTTTCTCCAAAAAAAAAAGAAAAAAAGAATGTATGTTAGGTATAGTGTTATCACATCCATCATGATGAAAGCCTTGTCAAGTTCAAAGATTCAGGTCAAGAAACTAATGTCTCTTTCTCGATTGACTCTCAATCGATCAAAAATTTCCTGTCAATTGACTTTTTACTGAGACATGATCGATGGAGAATTGGGAATCTTAACTTTCATCAAACCCTTAAGTCGGTTGTTAAGTATGGTTTTGTTCCCTACATGCTAAATTATATAAGAGCACATAAGAGTTGTCTTAAGAACATAGAGAGACCTGGAACGCTACATCCCCACAATATCGGAGTTCAAACAAAGAATTTGAAAACGGTGTTCTTTTGGATTGATGATTGAAGGTTGAAGCCACAAAGCCAACACGGTCAAGTTGTGGAGAAAGGACTTGGTTTAGGTCCAGTACATTCAGTGCACTGGATCAGGTTAGATAGTGACATGTGTCACCATCTTAATGGGCCCAGTGCCATTGGATACTAGACCCAAGCTTGACCCGTGGAGAAAGGCGGTCCTTAAAGTCAGAGATGCATGCAGTGTGGAAGAGTTTTAATCAAAAGAATCCAAGTAGCTTGAAACATATTGTGGGGGTCACGTCTAAATATGAGTATATTTCTACTATAAACTTTAATTTTAATAGTGAAACTTTTCTTGGAGTCGAGGTAAACTCTTTGAGTGTTTTCTTTTCTTTGGGATGCATCAATTGGTTTTTCACTAGTTCGTTAACAAATCACTTGTGTTATTTACTTAATACTTTATTACATACACATGGTGATTTGTTATTTGTGGCGATTAGCAAGAAATCGATTGAACTTCATAATTGTTAGTTAAATAATTGTTTAATTTAAAAAAGTTGATTTACTTCTATTGTAAATTCAACAAAGGGGGTCTAAATTTATTTTCTGATGGTATTTGAACTTGGTTCACTCTATTTTAAGATTTAGTTCCTAATTTAATCTATTCTCAAAAAAAAAAAAAAAAAAAAAATCCTAATTTAATCCCTGGCCCTTGTTGTCAATAGATCGTAGTCATTTCCTAAATTGATCTCTCTTTTATTGCCTACCTAGCAAGCATTGGCTTTGTCGGGACTAAAGGTGAGTGGCACTGTTTAGTGAACCATTTTTTTCCCAAGAAAAGATATAAGAGCATACACATTAAGTTCTCTAAAATAATATAAGAGCTCAATATGAGGAATGAACCCATGAAAACACCCACATTGGCTTCCCTTCACATTAGCCAAAATGCCTTTTGGCTACAATGTTTCCCTAAAAATAAACACTATAGTTTCTCCAAATAAATATTTTATTTATGTTTTGAAAAGTGAGTGTGAGTGTTTTGAAAAGTTGGAAAAAAAAATGAATGAAGAAATGATATTTAAATAAAATATAATTTAGAATAGAGAATTGGTGGTGAGTGTTTTGAAAAGTGGTTAATTAAAATAGGAAAAGAAAGGTTCTTATTTTAAAATAAAGAGGAAAATTTTGCACAAGTTAACGTGAATGCTCTAAGTCTAAGGTTTTAGTTAAAAAAAAAAAAAAAAAAAAAAAAAAATTAAGATGTGGATCTTATCTCTCAGATTTAGGGATTTCAGATCCCAAACAAGTGTCTTACTTGTTTATATGCTAGTGTAAATGGATTGAGGTTTTTTTTTTTTTTTTTTTTTAAATTTCGTTGGTATCTTTGGTGACATTAAAAATGATATTTTAATATATCTGTTGGCCATGCTAGTTTTTTTCATCCACCAGATAATGATAGAGACTATTTTAATATAAAAAAAAATTAGAGACTAAATTAATACATTTGAAAAGTTAATGATCATTTTAAAATTGAGGCAAACCTTAGGATAAAAAATAATTCAATAAAATTGCTAGTTGCACACGGCATTGAAAGAAAAATTTGGTGGATTCGATAATATTTAAAATAAGGAAAGGGACCGGCTAAAAAGGAAAGGAATTCGATTAAGCTTAAGTAAATGCTATGATACCAACAAAACTATAGAATTCATGGGAAAAAAAAAAAAAAAAAAAAAACTACAAAAAGATTTCATTTTCAAGAAAGAAAAAACTACAAAAGATTATTGACAACATTGAGAGAGAGAGAGGGAGAAATGGAATAAGTACTGATAGGAATAGAAAATGAGAAGGAAAACTAATGTTGAAGTAGCAGTTAATTTCTTGTCAAAAGATTGTGTGCGGATATTTTTGCATTTCAGAGAGCTCAAATTGCATTTCCTAAGACAATACCTTTATAGCTTAATTGATACTCTTTTTTCTCAAAAAAAAAAAAAAAAAAAAAAAAAAAAAAAAAAAAAAAGAAGAAGAAAAAATCGATACTCTTTTTGGGGTTTCTAACCAAAATGTCACTCCTCCCCACATTAGAACTATTGAATTTTTAAAAAAGATAATGGCATTTTTTTTAATCAAAAGTAATACAAATGAAAACTTTATAGATTCACAAAATTCCTCACCCTTATTTTAGTTCATTCATATTGAAATTAAGAGCACATTTGATACAATATAATGTTAACGATTACTAGGGAATAAGAATAAGTATTATACTTCATAAAAAAAAAGAAAAAAAAAGAATAACCATTATAAGAATTACAAGAACCTGTAATATAATAATTATTCTTATGTATTTGTTTAGTGATAACACATGAATATGATCATGAATTTGTATTTAACACTTTTTTTTTTAGTAAACAGTAATACTTATTAGAATATATACGAAAATAATAATAGTGTATTAAACCGGTTTTATAATACATTATATAATCAGGGTACAACTACATTATAATACATTAATGATAAAATGAAGTCAAATTTCACACACATCTATGCTCGGGAATCGGATTTTCCAACAGTACATAGTATTTGTTTGCACTTATAAATAAACTTATTATTTATTTTTCTTACTAGACTTTACTACGGAAGTCAGCTTTGCTTTGCCTATTCTTATTTTTCTTACCATTTTCTTTTTTTTCCGAATAATTTTTTTCCTTTTTCTTTTCTTCCATTTTAATGCTCATATAATTCCAGGCTGACTTTATAGTCGTACTTGCCACTGAGCCAGAGGGATTACTGAAAATCATTGTTAAACAGCCTTACAATCAAACCAATATCAAAGACAGTAACAAGAAATACCAATTAATTCCGAAAAATGAAGAAAGATTTCTCATCTGTCCCTTCCAGATGTTTTATCTTAGCAATTATCAACACTTCATTACTACTACAAACAGCAACCGGAGATCCACGAACCCAAATGGTCCAAATAACATGTGGCCACCAACTTGTGCAGAATAGGTCTGTCTCTGCTTCAAATTTTGTTTATACAATGGAAAACATCAGCCAACAAATGCAAGGGTCAGGTTTTGGAGTAGCAGTCACAGGTTCAGGCCCAGATACAAACTATGGCCTTGGCCAGTGCTATGGGGATCTCTCTTTACCTGACTGTGAATTATGCTATGCAGAGGCACGCACAGCTCTTCCCCAGTGCTTTCCTCATACTTCAGGTCGCATTTACTTCGATGGTTGCTTCTTGAGGTCCGAGAATTATAGCTTCTTTGAGGAGTATACAGGACCTGGTGACAGTTCCGTATGTGGGAATACAACTAGGAAGAACTCAACGTTTGAAGAATCGGTGAAAAAAGCTTTGAGCAGTGCAGTTGTGGCTGCACCACACCGAAAAGGCCATGCGATTGCTCAGGAGGCTGTGCCTGGGGCAGTGAACGAGTCAGCTTATGCACTTGCTGATTGTTGGAGGACTTTGAATGCAAGCTCTTGTGAAGTGTGTTTGGAAAATGCGTCTGCTTCAATATTGGAATGCTTGCCTTGGTCAGAGGGCAGAGTACTGAACACTGGTTGCTTCATGAGGTACTCAGACAAAGATTTTCTCAACAAGGAACTTGGAACTCAAAGTTCTAAAGGTAACCAAAAATCCTTAATTATTGTTGTACATGCTGAGTTAAATATTGCTGTACACACTCTAGTTTATTAGTTATAATTGTGAAACGGTAAAATTGTGTTTTGAAAACATGATTCACAGTTATAACTGAAATTGTTTTTGTGTGCTGTACATACAATCACTTACCAAAGAAATGAACCATTATGTTTGGGGGCTGGCCTTGTAGCTTTGGGGAAGAGCATGTTTTGTATTAAACTTGGTCACTTTCTATTGATGAGTTTTGCAGGTAGGACAACAGTGATTATTGTTTCAATTGTAAGTTCGCTGGTTCTTGTGGTAGTTGGAATAGCAGTTGGACTTTATATCTGGAGGCAGATGAGTATAGCAAAGAAACGAAGAGGTAAAAAATTTTTGTTGGAAAAAGTAGCTGACATTGACTTATTCTGTAATGTTATCAATATTTTGATCACTTCAAGTTCAAGCACTTTGGATGCTTGACTTTACAAAGCCCCCGAATATGTTTAGTATATTATTGAAATGAAAAACAAATAATAAAAAAATTGGGCAGTTCAATCTGTTATCTAATGCATTATTGATGGCCTCCTTTCGATTACGAATTACCACCCAAGTTCTTTTCATTTTCTGTTCTATTCTGGCTCCCTAGGTTCAAATGATGCAGAAAAGCTGGTGAAAATACTTAATGATATTAGCCTGAACTTCAAGTATTCCACACTTGAGAAGGCCACAGGAGGTTTTGACATTGCCAACAAACTTGGTCAAGGAGGATTTGGAGCAGTTTATAAGGTAGCCTATCACAAACCTCCCCTTAACCAAAAGGTCCAAAACCACTTCCATCATATTTTGTCAGAGATTTATGGGTTTTGTCCATTACAGGGAACTCTGCCTGATGGAAGAGAGATTGCTGTCAAGAGGCTTTTCTCAAACAAGAGACATAGAGCAGAAGATTTCTACAATGAAGTAAACATTATAAGCAGTGTGGAACACAAAAATCTGGTCAGGTTATTAGGATGCAGTTGTTCAGGGCCTGAAAGCCTACTTGTCTATGAATTCCTTCCTAACACAAGCCTTGACCGATTCATCTTTGGTAATTATCGAAGTTTTACATTTGTACTAGTTCTGGTCTGGTCTCACTATGTTAGATTGTAAATGATATATATCAACAATTTATATATTCTTAATTGTTTCAACAAAAATAACAGATCCAAAAAAAGGAAAAGCACTGAACTGGGACAAAAGATACGAGATTATTGTGGGTACAACAGCAGGTTTAGCCTATCTTCACGATAACTCCACGATTAAAATAATTCATAGAGATATAAAAGCCAGTAACATCTTGTTGGACTCAAAATTTCGTGCTAAAATTGCTGATTTTGGGTTAGCCCGGTCATTGCAAGAAAATCAGAGTCACGTAAGCACTGCCATTGCAGGAACGCTGTAAGTATTCCATTTCTCTGTTGATTGATTGAATCATAGAAATTGGCTCTAAACAAATATCAACTTTCAACAAATCCACCTAAGAATTTTGTAGTTAGCTAATATTTGAGCCCAATAATATAAGAACATGTATCAGTGATAAGAGACTGTAATTTTATAGGTTTATTTTCGCTTGGGTTTAGCACTGTACTAAATTACTATTAAATTTTTTTTTAAATGAATTTGTAGAGGATATATGCCTCCAGAATATCTAGTCCATGGCCAGTTGACCGAGAAAGTCGATGTCTACAGCTTCGGAGTGCTTCTGTTAGAGATTGTTACAGGAAGGCAGAACAACAGGAACAAAACCATAGAATACTCATCAGATTGCTTAGACAACCTAATCACAATAGTAAGCCTTAAACTTCATCTAGCCTCTTACTACTATTATTATAAATTATTGACCACTTTCGGACCTCATAAAAGTGGGAACTTTGTGCACGGGTAGCATCTTGATTTCAGTATGCTCCAATTTTTCTAAAAAGAAAGTTGAATTAACTGAGCTCTTCTTTTTTTTTTTTTTTTTTTTTTTTCTCTCCTGTTCATGTGTTTTTTTTTTCTTTGGACAAAACAGACATGGAAGCATTTTCGATCAGGGACAGTTGAGCAATTATATGACCCAAATCTATTGTTGCATAATCACCCTAATGGCAATGTTAAGAATGAGATTTTAAGAGTGGTGCATATCGGACTTCTGTGCACCCAAAAGATTCAGTCATTACGACCAACAATGTCAAAGGCACTACAGATGTTAACAAAGAAGGATGATCACCTCCCTGCACCTACAAAACCACCTTTTATAGATGAAAGTATGATGAAACTGACTGACAAGTGTGAGGACCCATGTAACCCTCTCAAAGCAGGAGATTCTGCTTCTATTGCTACCATCTCCGACGGCTCCTTTTGTCCCAGGTGAACATATTGCGACTGTCTGTGGCACTTTCTTTCTAGCCCAGGAGACAATAGTGTAACTGTGTCAGTAAATATCACCATAACATAATGTGCAACAAGTATCAGTTAACAGTAGTAGTTAATGTAGCTCCTTGTAATTGCTGCTGTAACTAATATCAGTTAGAGATTGTTTTATTTGTTAGGAATCATTTGCATAATAGATTTAGTTCACGGTTGTATATAAATACTAATTGTACGGTCACAATAATTTTATCTTGGAACTATATTCAATCAGTGACAGTGAGAACATATAACTTCTATTATTCTCATATCTGTATTTAGCCCTTCTATTTATTTTATACATTTAATTGTATTTGTCCAACTCCTATTATGGCTTGAACCAATGGACAATCAAATCATCATTAATTCTAGCATAATCAGAGTCTCTTAGGTCAACTATACTTATGTATAAAGAAAGTCCCCTACACAACCACCCACTGAAATATACTGTTGTCAGTAAATAGTATAACTTGTAATCTTGTTTGAGTTGTAATGTTCATTCATAAGATTAAGATCAAGTGTCCAAGATCCAGTTCAAGAGAAGGTAGACTCTAGAATTTCAACTACACTTTGATTGAATTTTGGTAGATCGAAACAAGCCTCTTAACACTATCTCAATTGAGGCTCGTTCTATCGAGGTATGAGTTCTAATCAAGTCAGTTGCTAACTTGGAACTTGTGCACTACCGACATAAGGGCACATAATAGTTGACTCAAAAAGAGGTTTAAGAGCTTGTGTTGCGTGCTGCAAAAGATCCCTAAACCTATTTTCACCAATCTGTGAGTACAAAAAGTAAATCTCAAAACAGTGTTTCTATTTGGTGATCAAAATTAAAACCACAAAGTCATCCCAGTATGTTTCCTTTGTAGATCAAAATCTTCAAGGTGGTCCTTGGAGTTATGGACATGGTTTGTGGAAGGAATTCAAGATTGAAAAGTCTAAGGGGGTGTTTTGATGGCCTGTTTCCATAACTCAATTCTCTGTTTCCATAACTCATTACTCAAAAATGGTGGAACCCATAGCGAGAAGTCCGTTTGGCACCACCATCACTCTGTTTCCATAACTTTGTTTCCATCACTCAATTCTCTGATTTTTGAGTGATGAGTTATGGAAACTGAAAACACATTTTAGCTGTTTTCAGTTTCCATAACTCATAACTCAATGGCATTTTTGTAATTAAACACATATGAGGGACCCACTAGTCATAACTCAGCCGCACCTTTTGACCAATCTATTTTTTTTTTCTTCTCCTGGGTTCGGTCTCAGGTGTCTTCCTTTTTATTTTTTCTTTTTTTTCTCCTGGGTTCGGTCTCGGTGTTCTTGCTTTTTTTTTTCCCCCCTTTCTTCTCCTGGGTTCCGTCTCGGGTGTTCTTCCTTTTTTTTTTTTTTTTTTTTCACTGGGTTCGGGTGATCTGGGTTTCTTTTTTTTTTTTTTTTTTTTCCTTTCTGATTCGGGTTTCTGGGTACTAGGGAAAAAAAGAAAAAAAGAAAAAAAAAAGAAAAAAAAGAAAAAGAAAAAAAGAAAAGCTGCACCGAGTGACAGTTATGGGGCCCACAAATAGTGTGAAAAATATTGAGTGATGGTAACTGAGTGATGGTGCCAAACGGGTGTAGTATTTTAAAGTAATGAGTGATAAGTGATAAGTGATGAGTGACGGAAATTGAGTGATGGAAATTGAGTGATGAAAAATATGCATCCAAACATGGCCTAAGTGACTTGGAGTTGATTGTGAGTTACATTAGCAAGTTTTCTACTAGGTAGAGTCTAAGATCATGGCATGGGTATGATTCAGATTGTATAACTTTTAGTAGTGAATTTCTTCTTGGGGTTTGAGAGCCCTTGTAGTGGTTTTCCCTTTATATGCTAGCATCATTTTCCACTTCGTCAACAATATCTCGTGTTATTTGTTAACCATATATTGCTTTATATGTGATGACGTGCATGCTTGTGGCTAACCCATACGTAGTCGAGTGGGCAATAATGTTGGGGTAATTTGAAAGAATCAGAATAGGCTATACACAATGTTAAAAATGTGGTATTTTGGAGTTCCAAAGAAGGAACTTTGAAAAGATTTTATTCCTTGATTATTAGAGGGAATGCTTTCTGATGAGTCGAAAATAACACGGGATCGTCATTCCGTGCCTATGACGATCCAAACGAGCGTTACACATTTATTGCGTGCATTGATAATAAAAGTAACGGATGGAGCAACGGTAACAAGTGAGCTGTGTGCTTCAGAGCTCCCATTCATGACACACTAGCTGTTGCCCATAAATGCCAGAATTCATTATCCATAAAGACGGGAAAACAACTATAAAAAAAGGGAACAACATAATCCAAAGGTACACACAAATACTCACCCAAAAATTGCTCCAAGTCATTTTTTCTTGCTACATCATTCTCTTCCTTTCTGACTTAAGCATCAGAGTGTTTTTGGCAAACACCACACCGATGTATGACACTTCTTTCTCAAGTTTTCTTGCAGGCTTGGATCGGAGACACGACCCACTAAAGGATCGTCCATCCAGTGAGACGAGGTCCTCAACTTGGTGATTTTTCGCATCATCAGTTTGGCGCCGTCTGTGGGAACGCTGATCATTCAAAGCCATCTTCCTTAAGTGACAAAAGAGAACCTCGTAGCACAAGATGGATGCTAAACAAGCTGCACAGCAAATCCAAACCCTGATAGCCAACTTGGAAGAAGTGACTCGCCAGAATAAAGAGCTGAGGAAAGCCACTAAATCCTAGAACGAGGAACGACAGTGGATCATGGAGAACCAGAATGAAGAAGAGTGTCGGAGAATCGAAGGAAATCATAATGAGGAAGGATTGGATAGTCAGGCGAACAGGAGGATGAGAACGCTAGAAGAAAACTTGTCTAGAATGGAGAGCGAGCTTTGCAACGTGAGGAGGGAGATGGACAAACTCAGGAATGCTGTAAAAGATTAAGCCGTGGAGAACTTAGACAGAATGATCCGAAGGACGGATTCACCATTCACCACAGAAGTGTTGAACCGTCCACTCCCATCAAAGTTTCGTCTTTCTTAATTGGAGTCCTTTGACGGCTCAAGAGATCCCTTGGACCACATTGAGTTGTTCAAGACTTTGATGCTTTTACAGATGACCCTAAACGAAGTAATGTGCAGGGCCTTCCTAACGACGCTGAAGGGCACAGCCAGGGTGTGGTTTGGCAAATTGCCCTCAAGCACCATTGCGAACTTCGATTAGCTCAGCAAAGGCTTTGTTCGTCATTTCATTGGCAGACAACGACATAAGAAGCCAACTGGGCATCTTCTCAACATACACCAGACAGAGGGAGAATCACTGAGACAATACGTGACGCGCTTCAACAAAGAGTTGCTATAGGTGGACGAAGCAGAAGATCAAGTGATCTTGATGACTTTCCAAACAGGATAGCTACCAGGGGATTTCTTCTTCTTAATCACCAAGAGTCTGCCGAAAATAGTAGCTGAATTACTTCACAAGGCCCAGAAGTATATGAATGCAGAGGACGCAGTAATAGCTAAAGGAGTGACGACTAAAAGGAAAAGAGACGAAGGAACCAGTCACAACCCTAATAGGAAGAAGGAAACACGGGGTACTAGGCATGCATTGGATAAAAAGAAGAACCTCCCAGATCAAAGACCTAATTTTACTAGTTTCACTCCTTTAGTGATGCATATCGAGCAAGTATTGATGCAGATAAAGGACGAACCTTCTCTATAATGGCCTAGACTCATTCATGCCCCAACAGAAGTAAGAGACAAAAACAAATATTGCAGATTCCACTAAGACCACGGGCATCGCACTAACGAATGCAGGCACTTGAGGGATCAAGTAGATACACTAATCCGTTAGGGAAAACTGCAGAAGTTTGTACAAAGAATGGAGCCGTATAGAAGACAACAGAGGGACAAGAAGGAAAGGGAGCTAGAGACGGGGGGCAATAAAGCCCCCATAAGAGAAATAAGGATGATTTTTGGAGGATTGGTAGCGGGAGGATCCTCCAAATAACTGAAGAAGGCATATGCAAGAGAAGTAAACAGCGTGCACTCATGGTTCCCACCTTAAAAAATGCCTAGATACAACAAACCGGACATCATCTTTTTTGAGAAGGACGCTCGTGGGTTAGACAGCCCCATTATAATGCTCAGGATGGAAGAGTTCAACATGCATCGGGTATTGGTAGACAATGGGAGCTCAGCAGACATCATTTATCTGCCAGCCTTCCAATAAATGAAGCTGAACAAGGAAAGACACTTATCCAGCATAAGTCTCCAAGGAAATCGATTTCCTCATAGTAGATTGCCCATCGACATACAACGTCATCCTTGGATGACCAACGCTCAACAAATTGAAAGCGGCAACATCAACCTATTACCTAAAGGATAAATTCCCTACAGCCCACGACATAGGGGAAATCAGAGGAGACCAAGTCCTCGCAAGAGAATGCTATCAAGCTGCCTTAACATCAGGAGAAAACCACATATGGATGATAGACGAACTTGAACCAATACCCGAACCGTCAGAAGTACCACAGGAAATTGAGGTCGTCCCTGGGGATCCATCCAAAGTCTTGAAAATAGGTTCAGCATTTTCAACTTCAGAGAAGATGAAGATAACCAACTTCTTGAGAGAGAACCAAGACGTTTTCGCTTGGAAGCATGAAGATATGCCAGTAATTGACAGAGGAGTCATCCAACATCGTCTCAATGTTAATCCAGAGTGCAGACCAGTAGCAGAGACGAAGAATATTTGCGCCTGAACGCAATAAGACAGTAACGGAGGAGGTTGAGAAACTCCTGAAGGCAGGCTTCATAAGGGAAGTGTTCTACCCTGAGTGGCTAGCCAACATAGTGATGGTAAAAAAGAACAACGACAAGTGGAGAATGTATGTCGACTTCACAGACCTCAATAAAGCATGCCCAAAGGATAGCTTCGCCTTACCCAGGATCGACCAACTAGTGGATTCAACTGTCGAACACAAGCTTTTAAGCCTCATGGACACCTTCTCCGGCTACAATCAAATCATGATGGACGAGGAAGATCAAAAGAAGACCACATTCATTACTAGCCAAAGGCTGTATTGTTACAAGGTGATGCCTTTCAGACTGAAGAATGTAGGAGCCACATACCAGAGGTTGGTGAACCTCATGTTCTCTCATCATATAGGAAGAAATGTGGAAGTATATGTAGACGATATGTTGGTGAAGAGCAATGACAAAGTGGACCACCTGGACGACCTGAAGGAAACCTTTGACACACTTCGTAAGTATAAGATGAAACTGAATCCTACAAAGTGTGTCTTTGCTGTCTCATCAGGGAAATTCTTAGGATTCATGTATCTTAATGGGGCATAGAGGCTAATCCAGACAAGATAAGGGTGATAATGGAGGTAAAGTCCCTTAAAACAATAAAGGAAGTACAGAGCTTAATAGGAAAAGTTGCGGCATTGAACATATTCATCTCTCGAGCGACAAACAAGTGCCTACCCTTCTTCAAGGTCTTGAAGAAGGCCTTTCAGTGGACAGACGAGTGTGAGGAAGCCTTGATGAAGCTAAAAGAATACCTGACATAGCCACCATTATTGAACCCTTCGGTAATAGGAGAGAAGCTACAACTCTACTTGGCAGTATCCAACACAATGGTAAGCTCGGCATTGATCAGAGAAAAGAAGACGTGCAGAGGCCGGTATACTACAGCCAAGCATTTCAGGGAGATGAAGCGAATTACCTAAGGTTAGAAAAGATCGCTTTCGCCTTAATAGTCGCTTCCAGGAAATTGCGCCACTACTTTCAAGCACATCCCATCATCGTCATGACAGACCAACTGATAAGAAAGACGATGAACAAGATAGATGCAGCAGGGCGCCTTGTCTAATGGGCTATAGAGCTTGGCCAGTTCGACATAGAATATCGGCCATAGGTAGCAATCAAAGCCAAGGTCCTTGTTAATTTCATTGCAGAATTCACTTATCCTCACGAAGAAGAAGAGCCCCAAAAGAAGACATGGACGGTCTAGACAGATGGGTTCGCCACCAAGAAGGTCGGAGGAGCAGGTATGATCCTCATATCACTTGAAGGAGAAATCCTGAAATACGTGGTTAGATTATAGTTCCCAGCAACCAACAATGAAGCCGAGTATGAAGCATTTCTAACAAGATTGAGTCTTGCAAGAGTCCTCGAAGCCAAGACCCTCATCGTCCAAGCCAATTCTTAGCTTGTAGTTGGCTAGGTAAAAGGAGATTATGAAGCGAAGGAGGAAAGAATGCAGAAGTATCTTGAGATCGTCAAAGAACTCCTACAGTATTTCGACAGTGTCGAGTTCCAGTAGATCCCTCGTGCAAAGAATGCTGAAGCTGATTTCTTGGTGCGACTAGCCTCATCAGACGAGCATGGCATATCTCTTGAATTATGCATGGAAACAAGGGATGACCCAGCATTAAGGGAGAACAGGTGATGAAGATACAAGAACAAGAAGAATGGATGACTACCATCATCCGTTATTTGAAAGAAGGATGACTCCTAGAAGACAGGAACGAAGCACGAAAGGTACAGATCAAAGCTACTCGCTTTATCCTTATTGACGAGGCCCTCTACAGACGAGGACACTCTCTCCCTTATCTCCGTTGTGTTAACAAGGAATAAGCCTGCTATGTACTTTGAGAGATACATGAAGGGATCTGTGATAACCACGTAGGAGCAAGATCTTTGGCGGGAAAAGCACTTAGAGCAGGATATTACTAGCCAACGCTACAGAAGGATGCATATGACCTCGTCAAAGCATGTGACCAGTGCCAACGCTTCGCGAACGTCCAAACGAGACTAGGTGAGCCAATGACACCAATAATCGCTCCATGGCCTTTCGCTCAATGGGGGATCGACATAATGGGACCACTCCCCATAGGAAGGAAGCAGTACAAGTTCCTCATCGTCGCAATCAACTACTTCATGAAGTGGGTCGAAGCCGAGCCAACAACAACGATCACAGAAGCCAAGATTACCAGCTTTGTATGGAAGAACGTAGTTTGCAAGTTCGGCATTCCAAACGTAATCATATTAGACAATGGAAAGCAGTTTGACAACCCCAAGTTTCGAAAATTTTGCCAAGATTTAGGCATCAAAAACCACTACTCTTCTCTAAAACACCCTCAAGCTAATGGTAAAACAAAAGTGACGAACAGAAGCTTGCTCAAAATCATCAAAACTCGGCTTGTGGGGGAAAAGGGGGCATTGCCAAAAGAGCTACCTAACATTCTATAGGCATACAGGACGACCACAAGAGTGCCAACCGGAGAAACACCATTCAGACTGACATTTGGAATTGAAGCCGTCATTCCAGTGGAAGTAGGACTGACGAACATCCGGGTTAAAGCATACGAAGAGCAAAGGAACCACCAAGAACTCAACAATAATTTGGATCTGATCAACGAGGTGAGAAACGAAGCTTTGAAGTGCATGGAGAAGTACATGGGAGCAATGGCCAGATACTACAACAAAAAGGTGAAGGTGAGAAGATTCAACGTAGGTGATCTCGTCCTTAGGAAAGTCTTGCAGGCAATAAAGGACTCGTCCCAAGGGAAGCTAGGCCCAGCATGGGAAGGACCCTACCAAGTCATTCACCACTCCAAAGAGGGGTCACCCTGGACGGCCAAGAACTACCTTGTCCATGGAACATAGAACACTTAAAGTGATACTACTAGTAAGAACAATCTCCAAGTATTCCAAAATTTTTACAGTATTTACTTTTATTTTCCTCTTTTTTATTATTATCTGCTTTACATAGAAGAAAGAATGTTTTGTCTCTCTATCAATAAAACATACTACTAAGGTATTATTCAGGAATTATACGTAGCAGATTCTTCCTTTACGAACTATTGGCCAAATCGTCGTTAATACATGACGTTGAAAAGTATTAATATGTATTAACAAACACCACTCATGCATGAAATAAAGTTATTAATACATAACATGATGATCATTCATACATGACTTAAAATAATGTTATTAATACATAACAAAATCGTCGTTCATACATGACTTAGAATAATGTTATTAATACATAACAAAATCATCATTCACATATGACTTAGAATAATATTATTATCATTCATAAATGACTAAAAATAATGTTATCAATACACAACAAGATCATCATTCATACATGACTTAGAAGAATGTTGTTAGAACATAACAAGATCATCACTCATACGTGACCTAAAAGAGAAGGTAAAAATATAAGACCTCTTTATGCGACTTGGAAATGGCTCCATCAACATTCAACAAGATCGTCGTAAAAGCAATTGCCAAAAAAAATCATAAATTCATAAATTGTGTGCTCAAAATAGACGAGCTCAAGAGGTTGTCCAAAAGATTGTTCAAAAAAAAAAAAAAAAACAAACAAACAGATGTGCTCAAAACAACGAGCGCCAAAAAAAGAGGGATATAGTGTATGTTTGGATTGGGCATTTTCTGCCCAATTCTGCGTTTGCGTTTTTCCAAAACGTGGGACCCAGCTACAGTAAAACGCTGCTCCAAAACGTTGAAACGCGAAATGAAAATACAATGCGCACCGTTTCATTAAAAATGCTGAAACGCTACACCGTCTGTGCACTCCACAATGAAAAACGCACCGTTTCAACAATAAACTCCAGAGCATAAACAGAAAACGCATTGAACGAACCCATTGATGTTCTGTTCACAACACTGTCCTGACCCAAGCATAACGTTCTCTCCAACGGCTAATTTTGTGCACTTCGTTTCTTCCTCTCAACTACCCGGCACAGATGTCTTCAATTTTCATCAATGCCCAGTCCTCATCGTCTTCAATGAAGCGCACCTACCCACCATCTTGCAATAAACCATCAATAGAAGAGCTGAAACAGGGTAATTGCAATCCCACACGGAACAAACGAAGCCATCCCAGAGTGATTCGCATGAGCTCAGCTTCTCTCCGCTTGGGACGTCGCTGCCGCCACTGTAGGTCTCTGCATTCACGGGTACTGTTCTGTCTAACTTTTCATACTCTCTGATCTATTGCTGTCTAGTTATATTGTTTTCCATGAACACACTTCAATCTGTGGTTTTGTGTTCAACGTTTGTGTGTAATTTTAGTTCAACGTTTGTGTGTGGTTTTTGTGTTTTCCATGAAATTAGTATGTGCGTTACTCTCTCATTCGTCTAATTTTGGGTGTTTCAAGGAGCTACCTCTGTTGTAGTTGGACTATTATTCAATCTGTGGTTTTGTGTTCACCGTTTGTGTGTAATTTTAGTTCAATGTTTGTCTGTGGTTTTTGTGTTTTCCATGAAATTAGTATGTGGGTTACTCTCTCATTCGTCTAATTTTGGGTGTTTCAAGGAGCTGCCTCTGTTGTAGTTGGACTATTATTCAATCTGTGGTTTTGTGTTCAACGTTTGTGTGTAATTTTAGTTCAACGTTTGTCTGTGGTTTTTGTGTTTTCCATGAAATTAGTATGTGGGTTACTCTCTCATTTGTCTAATTTTGGGTGTTTCAAGGAGCTGCCTCTGTTGTAGTTGGACTATTATTCAATCTGTGGTTTTGTGTTCAACGTTTGTGTAATTTTAGTTCAACGTTTCTGTGTGGTTTTTGTATTTTCCATAAAATTAGTATGTGGGTTCCTCTCTCATTCGTCTAATTTTGGGTGTTTCAAGGAGCTGCCTCTGTTGTAGTTGGACTATTATATATGTTAGTTTACTTTTTGCATTTTGCATGTGGGCATGGGTAACTGATTATGATATGCATATAAACTGTTTGTTGAAATGTCTTAATGGGTATAGAAGGAAGTTGTAGCAAAAATGGATAAGGGGAAACCGAAGGCTGATGGTAATGAAGTTAGAACTGGGTGGAAAGATCCTAAGGAATTAAAAGCTTATTGTGATTTGTCTGCTGCCCAAGTCCTAGACGGCCAGAAGCATAATGGATTTTTGAGAAAGGAAGGGGTTGATGAAGTGATTGCGCAGTTGGGTGAAATGGGAAAAGTGGTGACTCCCACGCAGTTTAAAAACAAATGGGATCATCTGAGAAAGTGTTGGAAGACTTGGAAGGAGTGTTTTGGTGAGACTGGGTTAGGTTATGATCCTGTAACTGGGGTTATTCACATGACTGATGAGTGGTGGACCCGAAAGATTCAGGTTAGTTCACTTTACATCATTGTGAAAAACTCAGTTGTCTACAACTAATCTTGTGTTCTAACTACCGGTTGTCCACATGTAGGCATGTCCCAAGGCGGCAACTTATAAAAACAAACCTTTGCCGAATATTAAGTCCATGGAAATCATGTTTGAAGGTACAGTTGTAACGGGAAAACATGCGTTCTGCACGAGTGGTGAAATACCAAATGATTGCATCGAAGGGTCTGGGAACTCCGCTGATAGCAAAGAATTTGTTAACCCCCAATGTGAACCCTCTACGAACTCAGTTGACCCAATGGAGGTTGAAGGGCCAGCATCGTCTAGAGCAAGACCAGCAGTGAATAAGGGGAAAGGCCTGGCAAGCGGTGTTCAACTTTTCAGGGGAATTTGCAAGAAACCAAGAAAGAAGCGTTCAACCATGCAAGAGATGTCTGACTCTTTGAAGAGCATGTCAGATGTTATTGTTGAAAGTAGAAGCTTAAGTACGCATAATAAACCATTTCGCACCACAGCAGCTAATGAGATGCAAGCAATTATGGACATGGTGTTGACTCTTCCTGGGGTGCAAGCGGGTGATCGTCTTCATATGTTCAACACCTTCTTCTTCATGAATAACGTAGATGGTAGGAACATGTTTGCAGCTAATGTTGAGAGGAAGGAGGTCCAACTGAGGTGGCTAGAGAAGCAGTACGAAATGAACCCTCAGTTTCATGTTCTCTGAAGGAAAGGGGCTTGTCTACATCCCTAGTTGCTTATCCTTATGTACCTCTTGGTGTTGTAGCGATCAGATTATTTTTATGTACCTCTTGCACTCTTTTTTTTTTTTTTCAAACTTTTGTATTGGCACAAACTATATGCTTGCCATGGGTGTGTATGTAAAACAATGGTTACTAATTGTCATCTTTTGTATGCTTACTTGTTACTTGTGGTGTTTTTTGATGGCATCAGAATAGTTTAGTAGTTCAATATGGTTTATTTGGGAAAGTTGAAGGGGTCCTAAAAGTTAGATAAATTGTCTGGTCAGTAGTCATTCTACTTTGTAGTGGACTAGATTTCTTGCAAAGAGAACAAGATGTCAAGATCGAATAACAACAGTGCACATACTAATTAAAATTGGTGATGTATGTCAATCACAGTCGTGCCAAGTTTGAAACAAGGAAGAGTAGTTGGATTCTGTGTATATTCATCAGTAGTTGGATTCTGTGTATATGCACTGTGTATAGCTAAAAAACAATGTCTTTGCCTTGCAAAAACGAGGAAAATCCTTAAGGAAGACTAGGAAGGGAAGGATCTGTAGGGATGCTCTCAGTTACATCTGGTATAACCTCGCCCTCTGTCGCCATTTTAGAAGGACGATCCTCCAGAAGTTCTTTTGTGGCAGCCTCAGGAGGATGATCCTCCAAAACTTCCTTCTTCACCTCTTCCATGTCAAGCTGAGAGAAGTCCATCCCAGGATGATGCTTCGCTAGATACTTACGAAAGAGCTTGAAACCATCCACATAGTAGTCACAGAGCTTATCCGAAAACTCATCAGAAGCCTTAAACTTCTCCCCCGCTTCAAAACCTACCTTGTCGATCTTCATGAGGGCCTCGTCAATTTGTTTATCCTTCAATTTTGAAAATGCCTTCTCAGTATCGATATTCTTCTCCAAAGTCTTCAGACGATCCTTGTCCTTTTTGACCTCGCCAGCAAGAGTGGAGATCTGGATCGTCAACGACTCATTCTCGACAAAAAGAGAAAAAAATCCTAGATTAAGCCTCAATTAACTTCTTATTATAGTCCAAGTACTTTCCAGAGATGTACAAGGACTCTCCCAACACCTGCAATGACAAATAGGTGATGGTTCAAAAAAAAAAAAAGTGCGCATAAGAAGAACGCATACCTGTATGAGCTTATGAACGTGTGATGACATCAGCTCAAAAGGAGGTTTTCCCATCAAAGGCTCTAGATCCTCCATGGAGATCGCGTTATCAGCCTTTTGCGTCGTAGTCCCTGCGTCTTCCCAAAAGGAAGCAATTGAGACCTTACTCGTGGCTTTGGCCTTAGAGCCCCCCAAGTGAGATGATCAGCTCCAAGGAAGAAGTAGGTGAGGCAGGGCGGTGGTCTTGAAACTTAGCCACAGGGGAAGTCACCATAACATTGTCCTTAGATGGTTCGCTCTTTCTCCGGCGTTTCCTCGATAGAAGGCTACTAGATAGACCAGTCCTAGCCTTCTTCTCCTGAACCTTGGCGAGTTTCACTTTGCTGAATATGGTCATCATTCCTGCTTTTAAAAAAATGGAGGAGATATATATATATATATATAAAATAAAAAAAGGAGAAAAGAAGAAGAAGAAGAAAAAGAAAATATCATTGGCGCACTCACTCTTTCTAACGGTCTCAACGTCCTTTCGAACTTTGCTGGAAGGTTCTGGACCACGAAAATGGAAAAATAAAGATTGGGGAGAGATGAGCTCGTCAAAATCCTTGACGGTCTCCAAATACTCCCAAACCTTTTCTAGATGAGCGTGATATCACCTCTTCAGCTTAGGATGAACTTTACCTACAAAAAAGACACAGCTGATTCATAAAACAACACGAACATAGAAACAGGAAAACACGAGAATGAATAAAGGACACACCAAACACAAGAGTCCCCCAACTACGAAGCAGCTTGGGAGCTTCATTCGGATCCTCACCAGGAACAGTTTCCCAACCTTCACTAGAGACGAAGAAAAAGTTCGTCTTCCAATTTTAGAGAGAAGACGGGGATTCAAGAATCAGCCTTGAACTCCTATCCCAGGGTTTGAACTCCCATCCCAGGGTTTGAACTCCCAATAACCAAGATCCCCAAAGCGTCTCAAGTGGTACGAATGCAAACATTCATCCATCCTAATGGTGTTTCCATCATTAGTTGACATCCATACCACCATGCGGCAAATAACTATCCTCCACGAGTCGGGGACTAGTTGGGCGGGAGCAAGTGACAAATGGTTGAACAAGTCCCTAAGAAAAGGATGGGTGGGAAAACGAAGACCACTGACGAAGTTAGCCTCGTTTAAGCACACCTCGTCAGCATAAGAACGGCAAGCCCTATCATCGTCACTAGGAATCCTAACCCTGACTGAAGAGAAACCTACTCCTAATCCTACCCTCATCTTTCCCCCTCAAAACATAGCAGACGTCCCAAGCCTTATAGAAAGTTGAACGAGAAGTGACCTCAAAAGCCCTACAGTCCTCAAACGAAGACAAACCTGCTTCAAGTTCACTAGACCTAACCTCACCCTCTCTAGACATCATCAAAGGTCAGGCAATCCCCACAGAACGATGAACCAAAGGAAAGAGGAAATGCAAGGCAAACCTAAAAGAACAATCCCTACCCACAAAAAGCCCAACCTCGAGGCCTTTTCTACCTACAACCTCAAGAAAACCGCTGAAACAAGCGAAGAGAAAAGAAATTGAGGACAATCCACAGAAATAGTCTACCATTAAAAAAAGAAAACAGAGAGAGGAACATGAAAGACTTACCAAAAGATGAAGAGGGAACGAGGGAGGCTTAATGAAAAAAGAGGCTTTAGAGCAATTGAAAAGTCACAAAGAAAGAAAAAATGAAGCAAAAAATGGAAAGAAAAGAAGAGGAAAAAAGGCAGAATAAATGGAAGAATGTGCGCGGGAAGGCTGAGATTTGCTGACACGAAGAAGACATCCTGATCGTACACGTGGCGCGCAGCAAATAAGACACTGATTCGCAATAAATGTGCCAAACACGGGACACGAAACAGCAGACAATTATATTCTTACCTCGTCTCAAAGACGAGAAAACGAACAGGGGGGTAGCTGATGAGTCGAAAATAACACGAGATTGTCATTTCGTGCCTATGACGATCCAAATGAGCGTTACGCATTTATTGCGCGCATCTATATATTACTAAAAGCTAAAACGTAGCGTTTAATGTTACTGTGCTCACATTAAGCCACATCAGCATCCACGTCATTATCCTTTTTCTTTTCAATTTTCCTATAATTGTTTTTTAACATTTACTTTTTTTTAATAATTGTACTTTCTCCAACCTTTCTCATGCCTTTACCTTTTTATCTCCCCACTACTCTCAACCTTAATATCACTTTTCATCTTTCTTTATTTTGTCTCTTCATCTTTCCCTCCCTTACTTTTTCATCTCCCCACCACTCTCAACCTTAATGTTACTATTTATCTTTCCATTCATTTTCTTTTATTTTGTCTCTTCATATTCACACCATCTTCTATTAATTTGTTATTCTCTCTTTCATTCTTTGCATAGTTTTCCATCACAAAAAAGTTGTTTCTCCCTCTCTCTTTCTCTCTCTCTCTCACACACACACATACACAATAATTTTTGGAGTATTTTTTTTTTCCTACATCTCTGCTTAAGTTGATAAATTTTTTGTGTTTGTTATAACTCTACGTTGGGTTGGTAGAATTTAGTTTTGTGTTTTAAGTTTTTTTTGTTCTCTTTGATTGTTAAATATTATACTATTGCGTTATAAAAAAATTAAAAAAATAATATATAAGAATATAATATATATTATTCTATTACATAACTTGATTTTGGTAATTTGGTGTTTATTGTGTTATATATATATATATATATATTATATTTTTACTTTTTTAATCTTTTCATCTTATTTTATTCAATATTTAAACTTAGTCACATCCTCCATATAATTAAATTATTTATATTTTCTTTTTTTTAATTAAATAAATTAAATTGTACTCACTTTTTTTAACATTTACACTTTCTCCAACCATTCTCTTTCCGTTTACATTTTCATCTCCCCACTACCCTCTCTCTTAATATCACTCTTCATCTTTCCCTTTATTTTGTTTCTTCTTATTGTTATCCTTTTAGTATAAATTTGGCATTCTCTTTTCCATTATATGCATAATTTTTCTTCACAAAAAAAATTATTTTTCTCTCTTTCTCTCTCAATTTTTGGTGATATATATATTTTGCATCTCTGCTTTAGGTTGAGAAATTTTTATGTTTTTTAGAACTCTACTTTAAGTTGATGTGATTCAATTGTGTTTTAAGGTTTTTTATTTTTATTTTTTTATTTTTTTCACTTTGGTTGTTAAATTTTATCATATTGCTTTGTAAAGAATTAAAGATAGTATATAAGAATGTAATATTATAATATTACATAATATGATTTAAATAATTTGGTATTTATTTAGAGATAATTAATTTGGCGTTTATTGTCATATCTTTTATTTTTACTCTTTTTTTCTCATATTATTTTATTCAACATTGTTATTATTATTATTGTTGAATTAATATATTAGATTTTATATTTTTTAAAAGTCAATATATTAACTTGAAAGAAAATGAAAAACCAACTATTAACCAATAATAACTAAAACAATAATATTATCACGCGCAACACGCGGGTCTATGACTAGTTGATAATAAAAGTAACGGATGGAGCAATGGTAACAAGTGAGCTGTGTGCTTCAGAGCTCCCATTCATGACACACTAGTTGTTGCCCATAAATGCCAGAATTCATTATCCATAAAGATGGGATAACAACTATAAAAGAAGGGAACAACATAATCCAAAGGTACACACAAATACTCACCCAAAAACTGCTCCAAGTCATTTTTTCTCGCTACATCATTCTCTTTCTTTTTGACTTAAGCATCTGATTGTTTTTAGCAAACACCACATCGGTGTATGGCACTTCTTTCTCAAGTTTTCTTGCAGGCTTGGACTGGAGACATGACCCACCGCGGGATCGTCCATCCAATGAGACGAGGTCCTCAACCTGGTGATTTTTCGCATCATCACTTTCCATGCACAAATGTAAATTGTTTTCCCATCAAAGCACAAGCTGTGATATACCATTCGAATGGTTTTTCCATTAACTGGTTCTTCAAAGGTTTTCACTTTTTCACCAAAGTCCCTCTTTTTGGAATCTTTATTGCTTTTGAATTGTGGTGGTGATTACTATATATATATATATATACACACACACACATAGAGAATGAGGTTTTAGCGCACCACACTCTATGGTGTATTATTAAATTATTAATTGGTTGTGTTATTTATATTGTTAAATCTAGGTAAACTATATAAAGGTCCTTAACTTTTCCGCTGTATCTCAATTTAATCCCTAGCGTTTTAAATGTGTCAATTTGATTCTTAACATTTTGGTGTCGTGTCAAAATAGTCTCAACTGTTAAGTGATGGTGAAAAATGTTGATGTGACTAATAGTCAAAATAAAATACTTTTTTTGCCACATTGATTGCCACATGTATTGCCACATTAACATAAACTTTTTAAAAAACTAGTGCCACGTGTCCTCTTTTTTTTTCTTTTTTTTTTGGGAAACAAACGGGATTATAAACCCATAATTGAAAAATTCAAATTCATTTTCTTTGCATTTTCCCAAAAACCAAACCAGGGAAAAAACAAAATTTTGAAGCTCAAGCCACTCACCCAATTTCGTTGTTCTTCTTGCTCGCCGTCAACACTATCGTGTTTACTAGAATCAACATTTTCTTCTTCTTTATCCTCAACCAATGATCAAATCTTTTACTCTTGCTCTTCCTACACGCTGTCAAAGTGCTGTGCTTGTTGGCATCATCTAATACCTCTTCTTTAATCCTAGTCCCACCCAAAGATCAAAATAGTCCATAAATTTCCATGGAGGGCCTTTAAATTTATGTAAGCAACATAAATATTGTGTTCTTTTTTTTTTTTTTTTTTTTTCTTTAGAAATGGGTTTGTAGTTAGTTTTGAAAATTTTGCTTTTTCATTAATATTACTTTTCCCATGTTTGATTGCTGGGAAATTGCAAGAAAATGAAGTTGAAATTTTCAATTATGGGTTTATAATCCTATTTGTTTCCCAAGAAAGCAAAGCAAAAGAAAATGAAGGGGAAAAAACGAAGGACATGCGCACTATCATTTTTTTTTTTTGCTCTGGACAAGAGCGCTAGTGGACACGGGGAGGGAGCAGGCGAAGCGTGTCGTTCGTAATGGAAAGAAAGATACCACTACTTCGCCTCTTTGTTGGACCGCCGGCACGAACACATCCATTACTTAATAGTTGAGACTATTTTGGCACAATATTAAAAGGTTAAAGACCAAATTGACACATTTGAAATGTTATGGATTAAATTGACATACAATGTAAAGGTTAAGGATCAATTATGTAGTTTATTATAGTATAAATTAGTTATTATGTATTTATAAAATATAAAGCATTTTTATAATTTACTCTTTTCTCATTTCTCACATATAAAGCTTTTTGACCATTTAGTTACCAAATGGGTGAAACAACTTTAAAGCACTTTATAATCTTAGTTTGTCAAACACTCTAATCATTAAATAGTTTTTCAATTAAAACTATTTGTTATAAAAACTATACAACTAAAACTATATAAGAAAAATGTTAAAAATATTGTTAATTTTAGTATAGAATAGTTTATAACTTAATATGACAATGGGAACTGATTGTTGGAACATCAACAACATAACAAATATTGCTATTAAAAAAACAAATAAATAATTTTTTTAAACTTTTTTTTTTTTTGGGAAAGATACGAGTGATGCTATAAATAAAGATTTTACAAAATAATGTATCACCAACTTTTAAGCACAACAGAAAATATATAATTAAAAAAATATTTATTTTTAGGGTCATATTTTTATGTAATTGACTAATCCTTTAACAAAATGCATATTACTTGTAATTGGGTAGATCTAAGTTGGGTTTAATACATCAAGAAATATGTTGTTTAAGCATATCAAGTGTTCGTATTAAAGACATGAAGATTGATCCAAGAAATAAGTGAAGAAAATCTATTTCATTAAATCTTGACAGATAGCTCGACAGATATTGCTATCGAGACTAAATGAAAAGCTCGACAGATGGCTCGATAGAAGCTCGATCTATCGATTTTCAGTTTTCTAGATCTGAAGTTCGGCCCAAGCTTATGTATTTGTGTAGGGTTTCTTTTCTCACAACCCTAGACATATATAAGGCTTATTTTAAGAGCCGTCACACATGGATAGAAAGACAAAAAAGATTATTTTTCTCTGGGAGAAGCTACTGTGTTTGTATACCATAGAGTTTTGTAACCAAATACTTCCTGATCTTCATTATTGATGAAGTGAAGAACTTTGCAGCCAACAACATCTGTTCAAGTTGCTGGAGTTAGTCATATACTGGGATCTATGCAAAGGAGTTGTTATAGATTGGAGATTTGTGCAACAAAGGAAAGAAGGTTGCTATAAGATCAAGTCTAATTAGGTATTGGAGCGAAGGTTCAACTGTATGTTGGTATTTTGGGATAGGCTAGGTTTGTGGTAAGATTCCTCATACTTGTAATCACTTGATTATTGATTAGTGGATTCTTGGGAGTGGTGACCTTAAATTCATCCGGCGGAATTTTTTCTTGCAAAAGGTTTTCCCCATTTGTCAACAAATCACCGTGTCAATTTAATTTCTGCTACATTTAGTTTATTTGGTGATTTGTTGGTGCCTCCACAATTTGCATGCAATTTGACCTAATTAATTAATTTGGGTAATTGAATTAATTAACCAGGGTCAAGCTATCTTAACCCAACATTTATTATGTAATTGTGGCACTTATCATATTTATTGTCACGTTAGTTTGTAAGGTTTTTATAGTATTTATTTATTTATTTTTATAATTCAATTATTATCACAAGGGGAGGAATTTGAACCGTGATTCTTCTAATAAAAGAAATTAGTAAAGCCATTGGGTTTAGAAGGCTTTTTTTTTTCTTTATTTAAAAATTGATACATAAATTTATATGTTTTAATATTTTTTTCCCTTAAAAAAACTAAAAATTGTAAGTATCTAACATAATTAAGTATTCATTTTTATTCTCTACTACCTACCCAATCTTAAATGGGATGTAAAGATTAGCGTCTACTTTTCCTTGGTTACACTGTCAAATCAATTCATTTTATTGCTTGACCTGATAATTTAAAGTGGGGTTTTTTACAAAGAGTTATTAGTTTCTTCCAATATCCAATGGTGGTACTATCGTTGAAGATTTTTTTGCAAAAAGCCATCAATTTGATATATTGTTTTAACAATTTAACCTCGGTTGAATTGGTTTCTTTGTACTAAATACTAATACCACTATGATCATGTCAAAATTATGTAGTATTAACCATATTATTGGCATGCTAAATATCTTTCATGAAAAGTATGGCCACATTTGTATGAAGATTTTTCATATGCTTAAAGTATTTTAAATATAAAATAAAAACTTTTAAAAACTTGTAAAATTTTAAATGGTGTTGTTTCTATTAAATTCCTTAATTCAGTTTTAAAAAAAGATTCTTTTCATACATCGATCAAATTCACAGCCCGCAAAAATAGGGCCTAGTCTAGGGTTGACTTTAACACATTTTGGGCTTAGAAGCAGATGTAAAATGTATTGTTGCTTAATATTTTATAAGCAATTCATGAATTAGAAAAAGAATCCAAAAATTTTTATCATCTAATTTAATACATTAATTAGACCATTTTCATACATTTATAAAATTTATTTTAAAACTTTTAATTCTAAAAATATCGAAACAAGTAGTATTAGAATAAAAACCATATTTTAAATGGTCACTGTCTCTTTTGGTAATGTTGAACGTCAGTTATTAAACAGTGGATTTTCAGTAATGAATTTTTCAAAAAAAAATCTATTAATTTTAATTTTGATAGAAAGAAAAAGGAAGAGTAAAATTTTTGGAAGATTAAAATTTTTTAAACACTTAAACTACCGCAAACATAGTAAAATGTATTAAAAAAAAAATTTGAACATTCAAAGAGTATAATATTTTTAAAATAATTTTTATTTATTAAAATTTTGAAGAACTTACTGTAAAAAAAAAAAAAAAAAAAAAAATTACAACACCATACGATAAATGGATAAAATATATTTTATTTTACAGCACCCACTATATCTCACTTGCTATTTGCTGGTGATTCCCTTTTATTTTGTCAAACCAAACAGGAAGAAGTGCAGGTGATTTCAAAAGTGCTACAGTTGTATGAAATGGCTTCTGGCCAATGTATTAATTTAGAAAAATCTTCAATATTTTTTAGTAGCAATACAACGGGTGCACAAAGAGAATGGATTACAAATGTTTTGGGTGTGAAGGAAGTGGAAAAATTTGAATCCTACCTGGGGCTGCCTACCTTGATTGGCAGGTCAAAATACCAAGCTTTCTCTTTTCTTAGAGAGAGGGTTTGGAAAAAAATTCAAGGGTGGAAAGGGAAATTACTATCTAGAGCTGGAAATGAGGTGCTAATAAAAGTAGTGGCCTAATCAATTCCTACGTACATGATGGGAGTATTTCAATTACAAGTGAAGCTTTGTGATGAATTAAATGCAATGTGTGCAAGGTTTTGGTGGGGTCAGTGTGGTGATGAAAAGAAGATCCATTGGAAGAGTTGGGAATCGCTAGTTCAACCAAAGAAGGAGGGGGGAATGGGATTCAGAGATATTCGGAGTTTCAATCTTGCAATATTGGCAAAGCAAGGGTGGAGGTTGTTAAATGACCAAGAATCTCTTCTTTATAGATGCTTCAAGGCAAAATACTTCCCTCGATGCACCTTTTTGGAAGCTATTGACAATCCAAACAGCTCATATGTATGGAAAAGTTTAATGGTTGCTCAGCCCATTTTAAGGAAAGGATGTTGCTGAAGAGTGGGTACAATCTCCTCCATTCGGGTATTATCAGATAAGTGGATTCCAGGTCATCCAACCAACAAAATCCTAGTCCCACCAAATGAAGTAGAAGAGGAGTGGCGTGTTTCAGATTTGATTAATTGGACAACATTTCAATGCGATCATGGCTTGATAAGCTCGGTGTTTCAAAGGTTTGATGCCAAGGCAATTTACCGGATTCCTTTAAGCAGAAGGTGTGCACCAGATGTGTTGGTTTGGCTGCATAATAAAAATGGGAGGTACTCGGTTAAATCGGGCTATCATACGGCAAGGTTGCTACTGAAAGAGTCTAGCTGTGTGGGGGAAGGGTTTGTCTCAATTTCTAGTTGCAAGGTATGGGCAAGGATTTGGAAGCTTCATGTTCCAAATAAAATAAAAGAATTTGGTTGGAGAGCATGTCAAAATATTTTACCTACTTATGAGAAGTTGCGGCGACGACGAATAATTGAAGATGATACCTGCACAATCTACCAACGGTTTCCAGAACAGCAATGCATGCGTTGTAGGGGTGTGGAGCTACTCAAGATGTGTGGGCTAGATGCCCAAATCGAATCCTTTAGAAAGGCCTAACTAATCAAGGTGATGTGTTGCAACTATTCACAAATTTGATGCACAAGCTTAATGAGGAGGAGTTGGAGTTTTTTCTAGTGCAATGTTGGTTAATTTGGAACCAACGTAATCTATTATTGCATGGAGGGAATTTGCAGGAGCTGGTAGACTTAATGCGAGAGCCAGAAGCATTTTAGCTGAGTATAAAAGTACACAAACACAGCTAGCGGTGCTGGAGGTTAATGGTCAATCACAGGTATGGCAGCCACCCAAGGGACTTGTGTATAAACTCAACTTTGATGCAACAATATTTGCAGACATGGCAGCTTCAGGTATAGGAGTGGTAATTCGGAATGATAAGGGCCAAGTCATGGCAGCATTGTCATCGAAGGGTTATGCAGTGGTGGATAGTGAAGAGGTAGAGGTATTAGCATGTAGAAAAGCTCTAGAATTCACAGTGGATGCTTGATTTTCAGAACTGATTGTGGAAGGAGACAATATAAATGTAATGAACTCCATCAATTTATCACGGATAGATTTGTCTCGCCTGGGAAATCTCTATGATGACATTTGATGTATGGCTGACTGTTTACGACATGTGGAATTTAATAGCATTAGACGTAGTGCAAATGGAGTTGCACACTCTTTAGCTTGTTATGCTAGGCATCTAAGTGAGGATATTGTTTGGTTAGAAGATTCACCACCACTGGCCTTAGAGGCTTTGTACTTGGATTCTCTTTCTGTTTCTATTTGAATGAAATTGTGTTTGCTCTAAAAAAAATTTTTTTGGGTATAATGGTTGGGCCGCACATGCCCAGTGAACATGGGCCGATTCTAATGGTCCCTCCAAGAAGAGGGCCCAACTGGAAGAGAGCCCAATGTCCAACTAACAAAACAGATTTTTATCCAAATCTTGTATTTATATGTTCGAAAAAAACCAAGGATAAAGTGACAGACCTCGGTGTCGGAAAATGGCACTGCGTATTCCTCTTCCTTCATGCCGGTTCAGACACAGACCGGTTCGTTCTTCTCTCGAACGCCAAGAACTCTTTGGTCGTATAGCTCCTGTCTACGATAATGTAACTCTCCACTCTCATCTCCTCCTTTTCCTTCAATTCTTTTTTTTATTTTTATTTTTTTTTTTGAGCTCTCTTTTATGTCTTTCTAACTAAAAATGCAGTTGAATGACTTGCTGAGTTTGGGTCAGCATCGTATATGGAAAAGAATGACTGTCTCATGGACTGGGTAATTTTTTTTTTAAAAATATTATTCTTATTAGTCTTTTTTTTATTTTGAAAATTTTGTTTGTTTGTTTGTTTAATGTTGGAATTGTGGGTGTTAGAGCGAAAATGGGAGACTGTGCGTTGGATTTGTGTTGTGGAAGTGGGGATTTAGCGTTTCTTTTGTCCGAGAAAGTTGGGTCCAATGGCAAGGTATGTTCTTCCATTGTTCCAAGTTCCAACACTAGCATTGTTGTAAGTTTAGTTTATGCAGTAACAAGTTGTAATTAATTTTGATTATTTTGTTTTTGGGGTCATGATTTTCAGGTGACTGGTCTTGATTTCTCGAAGGAGCAATTGTCAATTGCTTCGTGTCGGCAAGGCTTGGTCCCCAATGCCTGCTACAACAATATAGAGTGAGCATTGGTAAATCTAGTGGTTAACAAATTAAAAGAGTGGAAAAGTTTCTTGAAGCCATTTCTAGTAGTAGAATTTTCTGCTTTGATTCTGAAAATATTGTCTATAAGTGAATTTAAAGTGCACTAACAGTAGTGTTAATAGCCAATACTGCAAAGGCACTAATATCATGTGTTTCGTCGTAGGTGGGTTGAAGGTGATGCACTTGAGTTACCATTTTCTGATGGTTACTTTGATGCCATTACAATGGGTTATGGGCTACGGAATGTGGTTGATAAAGAAAGAGCCATGCAGGAGATGTTTAGAGTTCTGAAACCAGGTCTTACAATCTCTATATCTCTTAAAAAAAATTTGAAATTGGATGATTGTGATAGTGAGACCCTAATATTTTTCGTTGTTGTGGGCTTTTCAGGCTCAAGAGTATCTGTTCTTGATTTCAATAAAAGCACACAGCCATTTACTAATTTAATTCAGGTAGTCACATATGTATATTACAATAAAACAGTGACAGGAATTTTTTATTTTACTAATTTTTAGTGCTCAATTTTAAATATTCTGTTGTGATATTAGGTTTGTGAGAATTGAATATTTACATATTGGAATTCACTTGTCATGATGAATTATCAAATGTGATACCACTTGTTGAGTTAGAAGTAAAGTTAATACCTTGGAAGATTTCACATAATTTCTTGATACAACAACATGCTGTGACACCTTGGTAAACAAAAGTTCAATACCTTGGAAGGTTTCTTGATAGTTGAACTTTCCTTGTTTAAGTTTAGTGTTTCCTATTGTATACCCCCTGTAGACATGGGAGGCTCTTTTTTCTTATTCAATGCATTTTTTACTTATTAAAAAAGAAGAAGATATTTGGGCCCAACAATGTTTTATTTAACTATTAATACACTCTTCTCACTGCTTACATGTGAGTATCATAATGTCTTTCTGCTTTATTTTAAGTCACTATCTCAAATTGAGATAGTAGTTTGTACTTTTCATTCATATCAATTGTTGAATCTCTTTCTTATTAGATTTGACAATGTTGTGACTATAGGACATTGAGTTCAACACTATTATGTACCTGTTGCGGAAATAAATCAATTTGTCTTAAATGTATCTGTTTTGCAAGGAATGGATGATTGACAATGTAGTTGTCCCAGTGGCAACTGGTTATGGGCTTGCAAAGGAGTATGAATATTTGAAAAGCTCAATCAAGGAATTCTTAACAGGTTGATCTCCCCTGGCTAACTTTGGATCATGCAGTTTTAGGTGTATCTGGTTGTTAGTAAACGACTAGAAATCAACGTTTGGCTTAATCATGTTAATATTACATATCTAATTGGTGTACTTTGTATCTCTATGTCAAGGAATTCCTTGGGCCTTACTTATTATAATGATACTACCATGTTTTTTCGTTCATCTCAAATCATATGAAGCTCTGGAAAAGTGCTTGGCTTTGAAAAAATAAACTACTGTCAATTATGCTATTTCTTAAGACAATGAATGGTAGCATGTCGATTCAGGATAATAACTAACTATTAGTGAATAAATGAGCTGAATCCGAAGTTATGTTAGTCATAGGGTCTGTGTATTGCCACCATAGTTGCTTTTTTTTTTTAAATATTTTAAAATCCAATTGGGTGATTGGAAATTATGTCTTTTGATACAGGGAAAGAGTTAGAGAGGCTTGCTTTACAAGTTGGATTTTCTAATGCTAGACATTATGAGATTAGTGGAGGCCTCATGGGGAACTTGGTAGCCACACGCTAGATGCAATCCATGCTTGGTATTCTTCTGGCAAGTTTCAATTTTTGATTTAAGAGAAAGATTCAATTCATTGATTAACTATTTGATTTGTACTCATTGAACTCATGAAGTTCTAAATTGTTTATATATCTGGGTTTTCTTGTGGTTGCTAAACTGTGATATTACATTAAACACTACCACTTATGGATTTGTAGGAGCTCTTGTTTCCTTTTCTGCTCATATATTTAGCTTCTTTGGAGTTTTGGCTGCTTCATCTGGTTTTTTGCTATAAATAGAGAAGACATTAAAATGTTGAATGTCAACTGTGAAGCTTATATGCCAAACACATACATAGGTATGTATGTATTTTATTGTCATGCAACTCTACTATCTCTAGATTCCTTCCTTCTGTCTACTCTTTTGAGTCACAGAACACACAGGTTTGTCTATTGGTAGATAGTCTGCACAATGTCACGAGACTCAACAACAGGAATGCTCGTCTCATGCCTCTATGTGCCAATCACGCATCGGTCCAACTCTTTGCCTGATACACTCTACATACACTAGGACAATGTCCTCCAACCTCCTATTATCCATGCTCCATTCCACATCCAATTAATGCTCTGTCCTGTCACACTTTTCTTCCAAACTCAAATTGTTTTCAAGTTCTCTCACTGTTATGTCTTCTGTGAGCCTAGGGCTTCTGTAATTCTTGAGTTTAGTAGAAGTTGTGTCTTGTCATGTACAAGTTTCCTATCCCCCAACAGAGTGGGATATTTCTGAGGTCTGGCTTGTAAATTATTCAAAGAATGGAAGATTGTCTAGAGTAGATGTAAATGAAGTTCTCTTTGACTAAGTAGGAAGAAGAAGAAGGTATAGAGATGGAGGTAAACTTGAGGATGTGACATGAAAGGAAAATTCTACTTGAGAGCCAAACAGTATTTGGGATTGCCTTTGTTCATAGGAAGATCCAAAAAATATACCTTTGTAAAGATCAAGGAAAGGGTTTGGAAAAAAGTTCAAGGATGTAAAGAAAAATTGCTATTCAAGGTGGGAAGAGAGGTACTTATCAAGATAGTTGCTTAAGCATTCCCACGTATATTACAAGTTAAAAATATTGGCATCGTTATGTGAAGAATTAATATCAATGATTTGTAAATCTTGGGGGTCAAAGAAAAGATGAAAGCAAAATCCATTGGGTCAGTTGGAAGCGACTTTGTGAACCTAAGGAATTGGGAGGCATGGGCTTTTGGGATCTACGAGCTTTCAACTTGGCTCTAGTACCTAAGCAAGTTTGGAGGATGAGGACTAATAATCAGTCTCTGATTTACAGGGTTTTCAAAAATAGATATTTTCCTTCATGCTCTTTCATGGAAGCTCATATTGGTCATACACCTTATGTGTGGAGATGTATTCTTCCTGCAGGAAGAGTAATCAAGAATAATAGCATAAGGTGATTTCACAAAGAAGAATCCTAGAGGAAGAATCAACAATAAGCAAACTTGTAGATGAAGCAACCTAGCAATGGAATGTGGATCTATGGGAGTTGGTTTTCTTGCCTTTCAAAGCTAAAGAAATTAAAAAAATTCCACTTAGCACAGATCTACCTGCTGATAGACTAATCTAGCTTTGCACCATAATGGAGGTTTTACTGTCAAAAGTGCTTACCAAAATTTCTCTTGATAGCAGACAAGACAATTATGAAGCAGAGTGTTAAAAGGGGGAAAGGGGGAGAAGGTTTTGGAAAAGAATGACAGATGGACACACCAAACAAAATCAAGATGTTTTCTTGGTGCACTTGTAGTGGAATTCTTTCAACCAAAACCAATCTGGAACAAATAAAAATAATAGAAGACAGGATTTATGAGAGTTTCCATAACAATGATGAAACGAAAGTGCACACGTGCGTTGTGTGGGTATGAAAAATAGGAGAGATGAGGAATGAGAGTTCTACAATATCCAGCATAGTTGAAGTAATATCTGGTTCGTTCATTGGAGTTTTTTGACAGCAGGGAGACAGACCTGGCACTTTTTTTTACCATATCGTGGAGAATTTGGAGCTATGGGAATGATATACCAAAAGAAGCGATGGAATCCCTTAGTGAATACATGCAAAACACAGTAATCAACCAAACTGGACAAGTGAAGAAAGTCGCAAAATGGAATCCTCCATCATTTTGTATGTACAAGGTCAATATAGATGGTGCAAAATTCAAAGATCTTGGGGCAATGATTGTGGGAACGATTATTAGAGATGAAAAGGGACCCTTGATTGTAGCATTAAGCAACAAAGAGCAAATGGTGCATGATACAGAATCCATTGAACGCATAGTAGTTATTCGAGCTTTGTCGTTTGCAAAAACCATTGGAATTAGAGGCCTAATACTAGAGTCTCGCTTGTGACAATGCAAGCCTTAAGGGCATCCAAACCAAACTTATCTGGGGTTTGGCAGCTTATTGACAAAGCAGGGCAGAACTTAAAAGATTTTAGAGTTGGAAAGTTGCTCATGTAGGCAGGAAAGAAAATATGGCAGCTCATGCCATAGCTATGTATGCTTGAAAGATGGATAATACCTGTGTATGGCTAGAGGATATCCCTGAATTCCTCAAAGAGATAATTTCTCTAAATGTAATACTTATTCAATTTAATGATTAAAAACCTAAATTTTTAATAATAAAAAAAGTTGTCTTCAAACTTCCACCTTAAGCTTGAGTGTATGTTAGAATATTATAGGAATACCATAGATATTGGACCATGGTTTATATCATAGCTTGGGTTATCATGGTTTTGTAATACCGTGTGCTATAGTAGTTTTAGGTTACCATATTTTTCGTATTGTATTTCCAGTATATACCTTTCAATATGCACATTGTAGTACACACTGAATAAAAAATATGTAATCCTTTAAGGCTTTATATTGTGGAGGTAGGCTGTTATGCCTGAACTACAATAATCTCCCATGTTCTCTCCTTTTATCTTTTCTTTATGAGTTTAAATTCGGTCCGGAGCTGGCGTAAAACACTGCTTTTACGCCAGCCAATGAAAACATGCCACGTTGTTATTTGGCTTATTTCACAATTCTTATCTTCTTCTTTGGATTTTCTTTCTCTCTCCGTTCCCTCTGAACTCTCTCTTCTCGCGTCTTTTTTTTTTTTTTTTTTTTTTTCCCCTTTTCCATAGCATCAAATCCATTGCTCTTCCTCGCACTGATCCATGCATCAACACAGTGGCAATGGGCATTTAAATCTGAAAGTAAAAAGAGAGCCAGAAAACAAGCACATCAACCTCAAAAAGTAAGAGCTTTTAATCTTTACGCTCCCAAAAAATCCAGATTCAGCACCAAACAAAACCCACAAAAATTAATCATGAAATATCTCATTTATAAATTCAGAGCCACTTGAATTCATTCAAGATCAATTCCAAACTTAACATGAAGAGCTAAAAATCCTCCATCACAACACAAAACACAATCAGTAATATTATAAATTAATTAATTAATAAATAAAAGCCAAAAAAAGAAACGTTCGGAGTATCGTAGTCACTCACATTGTTACTCTGAAACTACCAAATAGGCATACTTTATTCTAATTTCTAAGGCTGTGAACCCAAACAAACAAAGAAGCAAAGAATTAGAATGTAGGGTAGCTCCTCTGGCACATTCATAGCAATAAACAAACAAAACCCATTCTGACTAAAAAAACCCATTAGAACAAATTCTAGGACAAATTTCGGCCCATTACGATGTATTTCAGCTATTTCGGTGCGTTTCAGTGAATATCGGCCAAAATGCAGGCTTCGGCCGAAATGGGTTTTGGTGTTACTTTTCTTTTCCTTCAACTTGTTTCTGTCTGAAACTTTCAGATTTAATGCCCACTGCCACTGTGTTGATGCATGGATCAGTGCAAGGAAGATGAGTACACAAGAGAAGGAAAGCAATGGATTTGATGGTATGGAAAAGGAAAAAAAAAAAATAGCAAGAAGAAAGAGTTAACAGAGGGAACGGAGAAAGAGAAAATCTAAAGAAGAAGAAGAAGAAGAAGATGAGTGGGTCCGTGAGAGGAGAGAGATGAATCCCAAGAATAAGTCAAATAACGTCGTGGCATGTTTTTATTAGCTGGCGTAAAAGTAGTCTTTTACGCCAGCTCCGGACCGAATTTAAACTCTTTCTTTATTTCTTCTAAATATTTTTACATATCAAAAAAAAAAAGAAGCTGAGGCCAAGTTAACCTGAGAAATGTGGTTTCATTCATTTGAAAAACTTCTTGTGAGTACTGGTTTTCTTGAGGAATCATCCATTCTCACTCCGGTTATGGTCACCTGGGACAGAATGAAACTGCCAAAGACAGTAGCAATCTGGTCACCTGGGATGGAATGAACTGTTGGAGATCATAGCAATTGAAGTAGAAATTCCTACTTTTTGGGAGTAAAAGGTGTCTTCACACTTGTTAGGTATGGTCCTTTCATCTATAAAGGGTGGATTTGTAGGTGCAGGGAGTTGCTCCTCCTTTGTTAACATCTGTAGTGCCTTTGACATGGTTGGTCGTAATGACTGAATCTCTTGGGTGCACAGAAGTCTGATATATACCTCTCTTGAAATCTCATTCTTAACATTGTTGTTATGTTGATTATGCAACATTAGATTTGGGTCATATAATTGCTCAACCGTCCCTGATCAAAAATGCTTCCATGTCTGTTGGAGTATATAGAAATCAATAATTGGAGTATATAGAAATTATTTCTTCTTCTCACAAAAAATTGGAGTATATAGAAATCAATAATTTTAAAAATAAGATGTCTATTTTTGGAAGGATGAAGTTTTAAGGCTTACTGTTGTGATTAGGCTGTCAGATTATTCTAAGGTTTTGCCTTTGTTGTTTTGTCTTCCGGCAACAATCTCTAATAGAAGCACCCCAAAGCTATATACATCTGCCTGTAAAATTGCTCTCTTATTGCTAATACATGTTCTTATATTGGGCTCAAATATTAGTTAATTACAAAATTCTTTGGTGTGGATTTTCTGAAACTTGATATCTTAAGAGCCTTTCAATGATTCAAACAATCAACTGTGAAATGTAGTACTTACAGTGTTCCTGCAATGGCAGTGCTTATGTGGCTTTGATCTTCTTGCAATGGCAGTGCTTACAGTGTTACTGTTTTTATATCTCTATGAATTATTTTAATCGTGGAGTTCTCGTGAAGGTAGGCTAAACCTTCTGCTGTGCCCACAATAATCTCATATCTTTCTTCCCAATTCAGTGCTTTTCCTCTGTTTGGATCTGTCATTTTTATTGAAACAATTAATAATATATAAATTGTTGGTATATATCATATACTACAATCTAGCATAGTGAGATCAGACCAAAACTAGAATGAATGTAAAACTTTGATAATTACCAAAGAGGAATCGGTCAAGGCTTTTGACTTTTGTTAGGAAGGAGTTCATAGACAAGTAGGCTTTCAGGCCCTGAACAACCGCATCCTAATAACCTGACCAGATTTTTGTGTTCCACACTACTTATAATGTTAATTTCATTGTAGAAATCCACTGCTTTCTGTCTCTTGTTAAAGAAAAGCCTCTTGACAGCAACCTCTCTTCCATCAGGCAGAATTCCCTGTGATGGAGAAAACCAATTTATCTCTGACAAAGTATGATAAAATGTTTTTCGTTTTGGGAGGTTTGTAGGGTAAGAAAGGGAGATAGACTACCTTATAAACTGTTCCAAATCCTCCCTGACCAAGTTTGTTAGCATTGTCAAAAGCTCCTGTGGCCTTCTCAAGTGTGGAATACTTGAAGTTTAGGCTACAATCAGTGTTTGCACCAGCTTTTCTGCATCGTTAGAACCTAGGGAGCCAGAATAGAATAGAATTGAAGAACTTGGGTGGTAATTTCCAATCAAAGGAAGGAGGCAATCAATAATGCATTTGATAACAGATTGAGCTGCCTAAATGTTTCCTTCATTTTAAGAATATACTTGACACTTTTGGAGGCTTTTTAAAGTACGAGTATATGGAGTGATAGAACTTTTGAGTGATAAAATATATATGACCTTGCAGAATGAATCAATTACTGCTGCCTTTTTCCCCAAAAAAGCTTTTTTTAACTCTTCGTTTCCTCTGTAATTTTCTGGCTCCAGATCCAGATATGAAGTCCTACTGCTATTCCAACTACCACAACAGCCAGAAAACTAACAACTAAAATGACTGTCTTCGTTGTTGTACCTCCAAAAATCATCGATAGAAACCCATGATCAGGCCTAGTTTACTACTATGAAACGTCCCTAATGCTAAAAGTGCAGTCCCCAGATATTATGATCCATTCTTTTGCCAATTCCTAGTTCATTTACCTCTTGAACTTCGAGTTCCTAGTCCCTTGTTGAGGAAATCTTTGTCTGAGTACCTCATGAAGCAGCCGGTGTTCAGTGCTTGCCCCTCTGACTGAGGCAAGCATTCCAATATTGAAGCTGACGCATTCTCCAAACATGCTCTACAAGAACTTGCATTCAAAGTCATCCAACAATCCGCCAGTACATAAACTGACTCATTCACTACCCCAAGCACAGCCTTCTGAGCTGTTGCATGGCTTTTTTGGTGTGGTGCAGCCACAATTGCACGATTCAAAGCCTGTTTCACTGATTCTTTAAACGTTGGGTTCTTCCTAGTTGTATTTCCAAATACAGCCCTGTCACCAGGCCTTGTATACTCCTGAAAGAAGCTATAATTCTCATATCTCATGAAGCAACCGTCGAGGTAGATGCGACCTGAATTGTAAGGATAGCATTGGGGAATAGGCGTGCGTTCCTCAGCATAGCATAATTCACAATCAAGTAAAGAGAGATCTTCATAACACTGGCCAAGGCCATAGTTAGTATCAGGTCCTGAACCTTTGACTGCTACTCCAAAACCTGAAGCTTGCATTTGTTGGTTGATGTTTTCCATTGTTGAAGCAAAATTTAAACTGAAGGCAGTGGTATTCTGCACAAGTTGATCGCCACAAGTTACTTGGACAATTTGGGATGGTGGGTCTCCCATTGCTGTTTCTAGCATTAAAAATGTCTTGATAACAAGGAAGATAACATATATGGAATGGAGAGATGGGAATTCTTTCTTCATTTTGGTATTAATTAGTATTTGTAATTCTATCTTTGATATCAATTGTAAGGCTGTTCAACAATGAATTTGAGTATAGTACCTCTGTGGCAATACGAAATACAGAGTCTGGAACCATAAGAGCATTTAGAATGGAAGAAATTGAATTGAATTTCTGTGGAGGTCGCAAGTGAGGGTTGTGGGGGTAAGGGAGGCTGACAACTTTGAATGGCTAATAAAGGATGGTGCATCGAGAAAGAAAAGAAAAGAAAAGAAAACTTAATGGAGAGAAAGAATGAAAATTAGAGACAACAAATCAAGCAAGAAAAGCATTTCTAATCTTCACTACAATGGATTTATTTATTTGTCTTTTTGCTACTGGGAATACTTATGCCATCCCATGCTGGCAACCATATTAGCAGCACATACAAGTCTTGCCATCATAATCGTGGGGTCTTAACTCCCAAAGTCTTTTATTCTTGAGCCACATATCAGTATCATTTTGACTAGAGTAGGAAATCAAAATTCAGGATCAAATTATGTACCGTTGGAAAATCCTCATTCCTACTGATAGTTAATGGAGGTGTGTGAACCTGAAACCAAAAACATATGCAACACAATAGCAGTAGACTAATAGCAATGATTTTTAGAACTGTTTGTGAAGATTGAACATTTGAGTTGTCCATTTCCATCATCCCAAGCCAATAAGGCGAGTTTTGGTTAGCATTGGACACTTGTGATAATTGTATCACTATGAAAAATTATGTTTCTGACCCAAATATCAGAGTCAATAGAAGGATTAAACATTTTAGGCTTATGGAGATGGTTAGTCCCTTCTCAGCCACCTTTTTTGAATATTGTTAAAAGATCATAGGGTTGTGAATTTAAGAGAAAAATTATGTTAGGGTTTAAAACCCAGTTGTTTATTTTCAAGTGAATTAATCAAGTTGTTATACTAGTTCAATTCTTCCAAGGTTCACTTCACGAGTAAAGCAAAAAAAGCGTGTTAAGAAAAATTAAAAAATTTGTGACCAATCACACAAATCAATCACAAAGAGACAATTATATGGTGACGAAGACCAATCACACAAATCAATCACAAAGAGACGATTATATGGTGATGAAGTGAAAAATTCAAGGAAAACTAGTCAAGAGAAAAACCACTACGAGGGAAACCTTCCACAATGAAGCAAATCCACAATAATAAGAGAAGTTTTACGATCAAGGAAAAACATTTTCCTAGACTTTATTGAGTTTTAGACAACTTATAGAGAAAACCTTTCACATTTAAATTGCTTCCATGGAATCATAGATGACATACACATGATCATAATTGTAACCTCTGCCCGACTCCAATAACCTCATGAAGATCACAGTAGCAGTTTGTGTTGTTGATATGGCTTTAACGTGATCACCAAGAATTCACCGTATGATCTTCAGTGAAATCATGCTCTATGGGGTTGATGATTTGAGAGAATGGTTACAAAAACTCTAAAGGAGGCACAAAAACCTTTTTTTCTCGGAGTTGTCCCATAAGTTGTGTATATACTATATATACTTTTTTGTTTTGGTCATCATATGAGACACGGGCCGGTTGAAAAGCTTTTCTGCGAATTCTGAAATCCCTGACTACGAGTCCACGAGGAATCAAAGGCTGAAAAAGCTCAAACAGTCGAAGCAAGAATCTAGGAGGAATAGAAGCAAACAAAAACTTCATTCCTTGAACTAGAACATGGTTGCATTGTCTTGAACAAAATTAAGAGACTCAAACTATGGCAAGACTTACATTGATCATGTTTGCCAACATTAAAGATATGAAACCTAACAAATTAGATTAAAGACCAAAAAAAACAACAAAATTTATGCCAGCGTTCTATATCTTTATGGATAGCCTCAATTTTCTCATCAACCAACCACTTATAATTTATATACTACTTCCATCTCTCACCTAAGCTGCCTGTTCAAAGACTAGATAAAAGGGCTATGGTCAGTTGTAGTTTAGGCATGTGCTTAATTCTAGCTTTGGAGAACTGAATCCTCTTATCTGCATTACAAATAGCTTTGTCTAGACTTCTTTATGTTTACCAATCCTTCACTGCTATTACATCAGGTGTATTTGTTCCAAACAAAGATTAAGTCTATACCCCACAAATTCCATAATTTGTCCAGTCCCAATAGATCTCCCACAAAACTAAGTTCCATCAACACGCACAGAGCCACATGTAGGATTTGCTAGAATATTTGTGTTAGGACCAAATGCTTACCCACTACACTAAAAGCTATAGCTACGTAACTTTATTCCCTTAAAAGGTGATAGCCGAGCATCAACAGGTTGATTGAGACTTAGCCCAACTTGACCTTCCCCTCTAGCAAATGTTGGACTTGGCCCACTAGACCTTCATCTAACAATCCCACCTCCAACATTTGTACATGCATAGTAGGAAGTCAAACCTATGAACGGGCTTTGATACCAATCCAGTGGTCCAAGTCCAACAATTTGCCTCTACCTTGGGTATAGTGGACAATAAACATTGAAAAGACTGAATACATTATTTGTATTGCAAGCAATAATATAGACCTAATGAGGTTTAATAGTACAAGTACTCTACAAGCCTAATGACATGTCCCATGCAAGAAGCTATTGATGCACTCTATGCACGGCATGTATGTCGTACGTTGTTGGTGCAACCACAAACACAAAACCATGTAATGTGGAACTATGTCGAATTTCTGTCATTAAAATAAGGTAAATTTTATCACGAAAATATGGTAGAAGTTCTTTATGAACTTGTGGAATATGCGTAGCGGTCACACACTATCACTTTTACTAATGTTTGCTGACCCTTATCGCATTGCTTGATGGGCCATGTTACTTCTAGTCTTCTCAAAAAGAAAAAAGTTACTTCTAGTTCTAGTCTGTTTCTTAAAAATATTGCTACTAGTCTATGAGGAACAATGAGATCCATATGATGAACTAGGCACATGGTCCTTATGGGGGATCATGTTTGGATTCCGAGTATATCCTAGCGCCAACTTGTAGTGAGCATTCTATTTTGAAAAAAAAAATTAAAGCCCCAAAATATGTTTTCTCAATGTCTTTATAAAAACTAAGAAGGACAATGATCTGGTGATATGACAATTCTTGAAAAATTAGGATACAATACTGTGGAGATACATGAATTAATTAATTATTAATTTTTTTTTTTTTATATATTGTTAAGTTTTTTTTTTTTTTTTTTTTTTTTTTTTTTAATGTATTTTTAAACATATATCAATTTAAGAGTTATAATATAATATACCATTAAATGATGTTTAGAAATCAAACCACGATTACAAAAAATTAATAAAAAATAACTAGATAAGTATTCAACATTGAAATCAATACATAAAATACAAATAAAAATTCTCTCAATTTTGAGCTATCTTTTACTATCATGGATTTGGGTTATGATCATATTTGGACTATATCATGGGTGTACATTTCAACATTCTTTTTAGGGGGAAAAACAAAAGTTAGGATGGGCACGTTGGTGTGTCCCAAAGGTATCTAGTATATATATGTATCGAATACCGTTACTTGAGAAAAATGTAGAATTCTCCATGCTTCCTAGTTTTGAAGACACCAAAATAAAACTACCCCTCTCTCATCTGCATCATTCTTGATTAAGTCATGGTATTGTGGAATGTATTATCCTGAAAATTGAATGTTGATAGTGAGTTGCTTAAAGAGTCTGAATACCCAAATTAGGAAAAAAAATATTGATTTACAAGAAAGATTCCACATTTGTATATACTTGTTAAATTCCCGCATGATGTGCGGTACAACCTATTATTAGTTTTCTCCAATAGTTTAATAAGTTTATCAAGAATCTTGTAACTTAATTGGTTGACTCCTTAATTTCCAATAGAGACATTCATGATTTAGATCCTCCAACTATTGATGTATAAATTTTTTTTTTTGATTAAATTTCCTTGTAAGAAATTGTAATCTTTATTTATTTTATAGACAAAATAGAAATCACACTATATATGTGTGTGTGTTCATAAATTGAAAATTGCATGATATAGTAGTTAATATAGATAAGCATGTTTCATGCTACTAAAATTATGCATATATCCTTCATTTTTTATTTTTTATTATTTTATTATTTTATTATTTTTTACATTCTTGGTTGTGTTACTAATTTTTTCCCCTTTCTGTTGGACATTGGTTTAATTGTTGCATGATATAGTGTTTCAATTGTTTCTCACATTTAAAAAAAAAAATTGTTTCTTATATAAATCTTAGAAAAATTATATTAAAATTTTATCATGCTATAACAAAATAAATAATTTATTCTATTACACACACACACACACACACACACATATATATATATATATATATATATATATTACATGTTACTGAAAGGAATTAGGAAATTTAAAGGACTAAGATTTATTTTAGTGAATTCATAAATATTTAATTTTTTTTTATGGCTTTTGTGTCAATTGTTGTCATCTGTCAAAGCATCTAAACATGAATAAGAATGTCATATAGATATAAATTCATTTGATATAAATTATTAATGCACAACTATAGATAAATAATATATGCATTTACTTTATTGGCTATTTTAATTAACTAATACTTTGATATAAATGTAAATTTTGTTGATTTATAATTCGGGAACTTCAAAGAATGCGCTACATGGCACAACCTCATACTCACTAACATGAGGTCTCTACTTTTATATATATATATATATATATATATATATCAGATTTGTACTCAAATTGTAGACATGAAGTTCTCAACTTTTCGTATTTTGTGTTTTCTTGTGGGTGCTAAAATGGAAAATTATGTTAAACAAAACCAATCCTATTCTGCTCATATATATTCTTTGGAAGTTCGGCTGATTCATCAGGCTTTTCATTTAAATGGAGAAGATACTACATTTATGAAGCTTATATCTCAAATAATTTAAAATTAAAAAAAAAAAAATGACACTTGTACGATTTAAAAGGCACATCCTACGTTACACAAGCAATGATGTACAGAAAGAACAAAAATTTACAATAAATCAATCACCTCTACCTTCATAAGGTAGAGGTGATTGATTTATTAGGAGTTACTTCGTGTGCACCATCATCAGTTGGCTGCCAAATGCCAACAAGAAGCCGAGGCGAGGTTGCAACTTGAGATCCGTGGTTTCTTTCATTTAAAGAGACAACATGCGAGCACTGGTTTTGTGAGACACCATCCTTTTTCCTTCCTATTATGGTGACTGGGACACAAAAAAACTGCCAGAGACAATACCAACATGGTCACCTAGGACAGAAAGAAATTTCAGAAATAGTAGCAATCGAAGTGGAATATCCTGTTCTAAGAGGGTAACATGGGTCTTCACACATGTCAGTCAGTTCCATCGTTCTTTCATCTATAAAAGGAGGATTTGTAGGTGCAGGGAGTTCATAATCCTTATTTGTCAACATTTGTAGTGCCTTTGACATTACTGGTCGTAATGACTGAATCTCTTGGGTGCATAAAAGTCCGATATGCAGCACTCTTAAAATCTCATTCTTAACATTTACGTTGTAATGATTATGCAACATTAGATTTGGATCATATAATTGTTCAACTGTCCCTGATCGAAAATGCTTCCATGTCTGTTTTGTCCAAAAAAAGAAAACATATTACAGGTGAGAAAAGGATAGAAGAGCTCAGTTAATTAATATTTCTTGTCAGAAAAATTGGAGTATAAGAGAACTATTTTTGGAAGATGAAGTTTTAAAGCTTACAATTGTGATTAGGCTGTCAGTGTATTCTGAGGTTTTGCTCCTGTTGTTCAGTCTTCCTGTAACAATCTCTAACAAAAGCACTCCAAAGCTGTAGACATCGGCCTTTTCTGTTAACTGACCATGGGCTAGGTATTCTGGAGCCATATATCCTCTATATAGACATAAATAAATTAGTATTGTTCTGAACACATAGGAAAATAAACTTCTAAAATTATTATCTCTTATCACTAATATTTGTTCTTATACAACAACCAAATCTTAGTCACAAAGTTTTTAGTGTTGGCTATGGATCCTCAATAAAGTGGTCATGCTCAATCACATGTTCTTATATTGGGCTTTAATGTTAGTCAGTTACAAAATTGTTAGATGTGGATTTGCAGAAATTTGATATCTTAAAACCCTTCAATGATCCAAACAATCAATAAAGAAATGTAATACTTACAGCGTTCCTGCAATGGCAGTGCTGATGTGGCTCTGATCTTCTTCGAAAGATCTAGCTAACCCAAAATCAGCAATTTTAGCACGAAGTCTTGAGTCCAACAAGATGTTACTAGCTTTTATATCTCTATGAATGATTCTGTTCTTGGAGTTCTCATGAAGGCACACTAAACCTTCTGCTGTCCCCACAATAATCTCATATCTTTTCTCCCAGTTCAGTGCTTTACCTCTGTTTGCATCTGTCATTTTTTTTTTCAAAACAATATAGAGTGCATAAACTGTTAGTATGTGTCATCATCTTTTATCTGACTAGTAACTAAATGAGACATAACTATAAGTAGTAGCCAATAGCTATGGATCATTTGCTTTTTATGGTGCCTAATTGCTAAAACCCATCTTCTTCTTTTTCATAAGTATTCACCATTAATCCAAGGACAAGTGGGCATGCTAACGTCGACTCCAAACCAACAGACCATGCATTCCCAACCAATTTTTCTAGAATCTTAGCTACTCATTTTTCACACATGAATGTAAAACTTCAATAATTACCAAAGATGAATCGATCAAGGCTTTTGTTAGGCAGGAATTCATAGACAAGTAGGCTTTCAGGTCCAGAACAACTGCATCCTAATAACCTGACCAGATTTTTGTGTTCCACGCTGCTTATAATGTTAACTTCATTGTAGAAATCCCCTGCTCTATGTCTATTGTTAAAGAAAAGCCTCTTTACAGCAATCTCCCTTCCATCAGGCAAAACTCCCTGTGACAGAGAAAACTGATAAATCTCTGACAAAATTTGATAAAGTGGATTTGGTTAGGGAAATTTATGGGGGCATGAGAAAGAAGAGAAACTACCTTATAAACTGTTCCAAATCCTCCTTGTCCAAGTTTGTTAGCATCGTCAAAAGATCCTGTAGCCTTCTCAAGTGTGGAATACTTGAAGTTCAGGCTACTGTCATTAAGTGTTTTCACCAGCTTTTCTGCATCATTTGAACCTAGGGAGCCAGAATTGAATAGTAATGAGGAACTAGGGTAGCAATTCGTAATCAAAGGAGGAAATCAATCATGCATTATATAGCAGATTGAGCTGCCTAAAATTTTTCCTTCTTTCTAAAAATATATTTAACACATTTGGAGGCTTTGTAAGGTACAAGCTTCGAGATTCCTACGACTTTGGATTGATATAATATTGAGATTATTGCACCATGACTGCCACATCTTTCCAGAAAGAGCTTTTTTACCTCTTCGTTTCTTTTGTATATATCTGTGCTTCCAGATATAAAATCCAATTGCTACTCCAACTACCAGCAGAATCACCGAACTGACAACTGAAACTGCTATCACTATGGTTGTATCTGCAAAAATCATCAATTGAAACTCATAATCAGGCCAAATTTACTATCGTAAAAAGGTCCCTAAACCTACAAGTTGGGTCACCAAACATAATGATACGCGTTTGATCAACTCCTAGTTTATTTACCTTTTGAATTTCCATTTCCCGGTTTCTTGTTGAGGAAATCTTTGTCTGAGTACCTCATGAAGCAGCCAGTGTTCAATGCTCGCCCCTCCGACCAAGGCAAGCATTCCAATATTGAAGCAGATGCATTCTCTAAACATGCTTTGCAGGAGTTTGCATTTAAAGTCCTCCAACAATCAGCCAGCACATAAACTGTCTCATTCACTGCCCCATGTACAGCCCCCTGAAATATTGCAGAGCCATTTTGGTTTGGAGCTGCCAGAACTGCACTGCTCACAGACTGTCTAACTGATTCTTCATACGTTGAGTTCTTCCTAGTTGTATTCCCACATATGGCCCTGTCACCAGGTCCAGTATACTCCTGAAAGAAGCTATAATTGTCTGACCTCATGAAGCAACCATCAAGGTAAATACGACCTGAAGTGAAAGGAAAGCACTGGGGAAGAACTGTGCGAGCCTCAGCATAGCATAATACACAATCAAGTAAAGAGAGATCCCCATAGCACTGGGCAAGGCCATAGTTAGTATCAGGGCCTGAACCTGAAACTGCTAATCCAAAAGCTGAAGCTCGCATTTGGTCACTGATGTTTTCCATTGTAGCAACAAAATTTGGAACAAAAACAGAGGAATTGTGCTCCTTTTGGTTGCCACATGTCAAGTTTACTGTTTGAGATCTTGGATCTCCCATTGCTGTTTCTAGGATTAATAAAGTCTTGATAACAAGGAAGATAACATATCGGGAAGGAACAAACGGGAATTCTTTCTTCATTTTTGGTACAAATTAGTATTTGTATTACTGTATCTGATATTAATTGTAAGGCTGTTGAACAATGAATTTCAGTACTATCCCTGTGGCAAGAATAAAATACAAAGTTGTTGTTTACCTATGAGGAAGAAGAGAACAGGAAAGAAAATTTGTTGAGAATAAAGAATGACAATTACAGATGACAATTCAAACAAGAAAGCATTTATAATCCTCATTATAATGTATTTAACTGCTTGTTCCTTCAATTTTTTTTTTCTCTTTTCTTTTCACACTAGGACATACTGATGTCAACTCATGCTTGCAACCATCATTAGCAGTTAGCAAAAGTCTTCTCACCGTAATTGTGGGATCCAACAGCCTTCATTCTTGACATATCAGCATCTTTTTAAAGTATAATATGGAGCAAATTTCAAGATAAACTTGATGTTTTGTTGGAGAAGAGAAACTGAGAAAGTCTAAATCCACACACTTTTGCTCTCATTTTTTCACAACTTTGAGTTAATAAGTCATGATTCGTAGGTGAAAAAAGTGTGTTCAATAATAGACTCCTACGAAAATGATGTTAGACCAATCACAACTTGTCACTCCCCATTAGCATAATCTAGAGGTGTGAAACTAAAACCAAAAATGTATTAATTAGACAGTAATAGCATTGATTTCTTTGACACCGTCCTTGAAGTTTGTACGGATGAGCTTTTTTTCATTTCGATCAACCCAGTTCAAAAGGGCACGTCTTTGTTGTAGCATTGTCCGTGTGATGGTACTTGCATCACTAAGACAAATAAGGAGATAGTTTGGTCCCACCCTTCACTCTCCTACTTTTTTTTTTCTCTCTTTTTTGGGTATAATTTGATAAAACGTCACATATGGACCACGCTTGATTGCAAATAAAAGTTCACCTTGCACTAAAAAAATAGTAGATAAGGATTAAGGAGTAAGGACCACAACAAAAATATTGTAGCAGGGCGGAAGCCCTCCCGACACGTTACACCTGCGAGTTTGAGAGTTTCGTGTGAGTAATCACACTTTTATTAGTGTCTAGGTGGTTTCATACTAATGTCTGGGTTTAAGTGGTTTGGCAATAACAATGTCCGCGACCCAATTAAAAAAAAAAATAGAAATGTAGTAATCAGAGACCCCACAGCCCAAAAGAAATGAATAAAATATGGGCCCACAAAACGTTTAAGTCGGCCCAAAATAATAAATGCCTCGACCAGATCACAACCGATCACAAAGAAATATCCAAGCTGATTTAAGGCCCCACCAAACCCACCGTCGTTACTACTCCACCCCCCGCCAATTCGTCACTGCCCGCTACCGGACACTGACCACTTTATTCAAGATTACGCTTTTTATGCTTCGAAAAAAAATATATATATATTACACTTTGTATTCAACAAATATATATATAGTTATACTTTTTATTTTATTTATTTTTGTAACTTTTAAATTCTGTCAATAGGGGAAAATGTTTTTCTAAAAATCCTTCCCCGAATCCCTGTAATAACTTTATTTCTTACCAAGTGAAAATATTCGGAGTTTTTTTTTTTTTTTGAGGGAGAAAAATTCGGAGTTCAACCCCATCTTCTATTACTTGTCCTTTAAAACAAAGCATATAGGTATCAATTTATTTGAGACAGACAAATAAATTTTATGTACAACTGTATACGTGCTTCAAGCTGAGCTGGTTTTAGCTTTTAACTTGTAAACTCTGGTTTTCTTTTTTTTCCTTTTTTTTCATTGAATTCCAGTAGTTGCAAATGAAGAGGAGATGGTGATTTTATTACAGGAACTATATTATACTAAACTCAATTAACAGCAGAAGAAAACAATAAACTTTAACACAAATAACTAAATCCATCAAGGTAAGAAGCATGATTGTGAAGATGTTGTCAAAGTTTGAGAATTGAGAAGTTATTATACTTTTTTTTTCCTTATGAAATCCGCAAAACAAAAGACCAAATCAACTCAAATTCACATATTCAATTCCACCAACAAGAAACAAAATTTACAACAAGTTTAAAAAGAAAAATTCATGGTAGGAGAGGTTAGATTAGAGTGACTTACTTTTTTGGATAATGGGTTGCTGAAATGCTGAGCTAGATGTAGGTATGAGATCGAGATCGAGCTTGGGCTTCTGTGGTTGAATTTGATATAGTTGGAACTAAAAAATGATACCCAGAAAGAAAGAAAGAAAAAAAAAACAAAGCTAATGTATTTGTAACTAATAAATGATAAATAGTGTTTAAAGGTAAGGTGTCGTGCGAAAGAAATAGTATTAGTGTAATGTAAAAGTCAAAGGGAGGATCGAAAGGAGAGATTTCAACGAAAAAAGCAAAGGTTAATTATTAGACTGGAACGCAAGTCGTTCACAATGCGGTTGGGAGTGGGAAGTGAAACAAACAACGCGTTTTCCGACTAAAGAGTCAGCGGGGTTGCGTATTTGACAAGTGCGGATGATGGGTCCTCTTCTTCACCGTCAGATTTACCATTTTGACCTTGCTTAAGAGCATTCGCATCAATTCGGGCAAGAATTTCTGTCTATTTTAGTATAAGAATTTATTTTTTATTTTTTATTTTTTTACATACTCACTTTTCAAAACACCCCACATTAGATTATTTATTTTATACTATATTTCACTAAAATATAAATTTTTCTTATTTTTTAAAATTGTTCTTCCTTTGTGTGTGTGTGTGTGTTCCACACTGCTTATAATGTTAATTTCATTGTAGAAATCCACTGCTCTCTGTCTCTTGTTAAAGAAAAGCCTCTTGACAGCAATCTTTTTTTCATCTGGCATAATTCCCTATATGGAGAAAACTAATTTTATTTTACATACTTACTTTTCAAAACACCCCAAATCAGATTATTTATTTTACACTCTATTTCACTAAAATATAAAATTTTCTTATTTTTTTAAATTGTTCTTCCTTTTGTGTGTGTGTGTGTTCCACACTGCTTATACTGTTAATTTCATTGTAGAAACCCATTGCTCTCTGTCTCTTGTTAAAGAAAAGCCTCTTGACATTGCTCTCTGTCTCTTGTTAAAGAAAAGCCTCTTGACAGCAATCTTTTTTCCATCTGGCAGAATTCCCTGTGATGGAGAAAACCAATTAACATCTGACAAAGTATGATAAAATGTTTTTCGTTTTGGGAGGTTTGTAGGGTAAGAAAGGGAGATAGACAACCTTATAAACTGTTCCAAATCCTCCCTGACCAAGTTTGTTGTTGGGTCCCAAATAATGTTATTAACAATACTAGCAATTCAAAATAACAATCATGCACAAAAACACAAATATTTACGTGGAAAACCCTTTCTCATTGAAGGGAAAAATCACGGGACAACTCCGAATAATTTCACTATTATCAAATCAATTATAATAATTCTTGTGTATGTTTCATGGCTAAAAAAAAATCTCTCTTGTTTTTCTTTCCTCACACATACACACACACACACATTAATTATCTCGTTTAAATGCGGCAATACTTTGCTCTGTCCTTTTTATTTTCTTCACGCACAACTCTCTCTTGGTTGTCTTCTTTTTTCTCTAAGTGGCTCCCTCTTGGCTGCTCCCTCTTCTTTTTCTTTCTTGTGAGGCTTCCTCTTTCTTTGCTCTTGCACATACTCTCTTTGTGTCTTCTCAAAGGTAGCAATACCTTGCTTTCTCCTTCCTCTTGCATTCCTCCCAAGCGAAAATCCATTTTCCTTCTCTTGGTTTCATGTTCTGTATTCCCTCTCCCCATAGGGAGGAACCTTGGACAAAAGCCAAAACCAAAGTCAAAGCCATCAAATTCTTTGTAGTATTGTCTATTTATAAGACTCTTTTTCTATTTCCTCTTTAACAAGGAATTTATTCCCTTTTAGACCAGGAATACATTACCTCTTTAAAAATGAATAGACTTCTTTCCACACCAAGGAATAGTCTTTCCTTCTACAACAAAGAAACCCAAATTAATTTTTCCTTCTTCAACTAGGAAACCTAATTGACTTTCTAAGTCACAATTGGAATTTGAGGCAATTTCCCAACAATCTTCACATTGACTCAAATTCCATCAATTGTCCTTAACTATCTTCTTTCCTTTTGGGATAGCTCCACCTTAATCAAAGCAATCTCTTCTCTTCCATCTTAATTCACACAAAGAGTCATCTATTAAATCAACCAAGCTCTAATACCACTGTTGGTCTTTTCTTTCACAACATTCTACACAACTGATTTTAATAGAATTAATCGAATAACTCTCAATACTTGTCTATCAAGAAGGTTCCATTCTTCATCCTTCATAGTATCAGGTTTTTTCCCTAAAAGAGGTAGATGCAACTTCTTCCCATAGAGATAATCTTCAATCTGCATCCTCCAATATCCAAAGTTTGTTCCATCAAACTTCTTAATTCCTGAAGCCTTGCCTTCTTTTCTGGCCATCGCTTCCACTCTAATCTTAGCTCTGATACCACTTGTTGGGTCCTAAATAATGTTATTAACAATATTAACAATCCAAAATAACAATCACGCACAAAAACACAAACATTTACGTGGAAAACCCTTTCTCCTTAAAGGGAAAAACCACGAGACAAACTCTGAATAATTTCACTATTATCAAATCAATTACAATAATTCATGTGTATGTCTCACAGTTAAAGAAAAATCTCTTTTTTTTTTTTTGCTCACACACACACACACACACATTAATTATCTCTTTCAAAGGCAACAACACTTTACTCTCTCCTTTTTATTTTCTCCTCCACGCACAACTCTCTCTTGGCTGTCTTCTTTTTTCTCTAAGCGGTTCCCTCTTGGTTGCTCTCTCTTCTTTTTCTTTCTTGTGCAGCTTCCTCTTTTTTTGCTCTTGCACATACTCTCTTTGTGTCTTCTCGAAGGCAGCAGTACCTTGTTCTCTCCTTCCTCTTGCATTCCTCCCAAGCGAAAATCAATTTTCTCTCTCTTGGTTTCACACTCTATTTTCCATCTCCCCATAGGGAGGACCCTTGGGCAAAAGCCAAAGCCAAAGCCAAAACCATCAAATTCTTTGTAGCATTGTCTATTTATAATACTCTTTTGCTATTCCCTCTTAGACTAGGAATACATTACCTCTTTAACAAGGAATCAATTCCCTCTTAGACTAGGAATACATTACCTCTTTAAATAGGAATAGACTTCCTTCTACACCAAGAAATAGTCTTTCCTTCTACAACAAGGAAATCCAAATTAATTTTTCCTTCTTCAACTAGGAAACCTAATTGACTTTCCAAGTCATAATTGGAATTTGAGGCAATTTCCCAACATTAGTTAGCATTGTCAAAAGCTCCTGTAGCCTTCTCAAGTGTGGAATACTTGAAGTTTAGGCTACAATCATTGAGTGTTTACACCAGCTTTTCTGCATCGTTTGAAACTAGGGAGCCAGAATAGAATAGAAATGAAGAACTTGGGTGGTAATTCCCAATCAAAGGAAGGAGGCAATCAATAATGCATTTGATAACAGATTGAGATGCCTAAATGTATCCTTCATTTTAAGAATATACTTGACACTTTTGGAGGCTTTTTAAAGTACGAGTATACGGAGTGATAGAACTTTTGAGTTTTTAAAATATATATGACCTTGCAGAATGAATCAATTACTGCTACCTTTTTCCCAAAAAAGCTTTTTTTTTTTTTTTTTTTACCTCTTCGTTTCCTCTGTAATTTTCTGTGTCTCCAGATCTAGATATGAAGTCCTACTACTATTCGAACTACCACAACAGCCAGAAAACTAACAACTAAAATGATTGTCTTTGTTGTTGTACCTGCAAAAATCATTGCTAGAAACCCATGATCAGGCCTAGTTTACTACTAAAACGTCCCTAATGCTACAAGTGCAATCCCTAGATATTATGATCCATCCTTTTTCCAATTCCTAGTTCATTTACGTCTTGAACTTTGAGTTCCTAGTCCCTTGTTGAGGAAATCTTTGTTTGAGTACTTTATGAAGCAGCCGGGGTATAATGCTCACCCCTCTGACCGACGCAAGCATTCAATATTGAAGCTGACGCATTCTCCAAACATGCTTTACAAGAACTTGCACTCAAAGTCATCCAACAATCCGCCAGTACATAAGCTGACTCATTCACTGCCCGAAGCACAACCTCCTTAGTTGTTGAATGGCCTTTTTGATGTGGTGCAGCCACAATTGCACGGTTCAAAGCCTGTATCACTGATTCTTTAAATGTTGGATTCTTCCTAGTTGTATTTCCACATTCAACCCTCTCACCAGGCCTTGTATTCTTCTGAAGGAAGCTATAATTCTCGTACCTCATGAAGCAACCATCAAGGTAGATGCAACCTGAATTGTAAGGATAGCATGGGGGAATAATTGTGTGTGCCTCAGCATAGCATAATTCACAATCAAGAAAAGAGAGATCTTCATAACACTAGCCAAGGCCATAATTAGTATTAGGGCTTGAACCTTTGACTACAACTCCAAAACCTGAAGCTTGCATTTGTTGGTTGATGTTTTCCATTGTTGAAGCAAAATTTAAACTGAAGGCAGTGGTATTCTACACAAGTTGATCGCCACAAATTACTTGGACAATTTGGGATCATGGGTCTCCCATTGCGATTTCTAGCATTAAAAATGTCTTGATAACAAGGAAGGTAACATATATGGAATGGAGAGATAGGAATTCTTTCTTCATTTTGGTATTAATTAGTATTTGTGTTGGGAAATTTAGACTCCGGTTGATAGAATTAACAAGTTTTAAACCCAAGTTGTTAATTAGATTTATTATGAATAAAACTTGTTAAAACAAACAAACATCAATATCATGTCAAAATCATGCAGCGGAAAAATAAATAAGACAAGATATGATGACCCAGGAAAACTAATGAAACAAACTAGTTTCACAGTAAGAAACCTGGGGGGAAACCTTCCCGAAAAGCAATCCACTATAGAAAAGAGAAGTTTCAGATTTAGTACAAAACCTTTGTCCCTAGACTCTACAATCCTCGTAGATGAACTTACAGCAGAAACCTTCTACCGCTTCAGAACCTCTGAACTCTTCAATATATGAACGCCACCCTTTGATGCACAAATCCAAGTACCTGACTAACCAATTGCATGGATCCCAGTACGCGACTTAATCACCAACTAGAAGAAGATTGTTGGCTGCAAAGTTCTTCACTTCATCAAAATGAAGATCAAGAAGCACTTGGTTATAAAACCCTAAGGCGCAAAGACGCAGTTGCTTCCTTCAGAAAGAATAAGGTTTCGATCACCTTTTGCATATGTTCTTCTTGTATTCTCTTGTGTGACGGCCTCTAAAATAAGCCTTATATAGGTCTAGGGTTGTGAGAAAAGAAGCCCTACACAAATACAAAAACTTGGGCTGAAATTCAGATCTGGAAATCTGAATTCCCGTAACCTCGATCGATCGGGAGGTGTTGAGGAGGTGTCGAGCTGTAAACTTCGACAGATACAGCTATCGAGGAGCTGTCGAGAAGACAGGAGCTTTCTTGATCGATCCACCAGCTGTCGAGGAGTTGTCGAGATTGCAATAAGAAACAGCTTAAGAGCTCGACAGATAGCCTAGCTGTCGAGAGGTGTCGAGCAGCTATCGAGCTTTAAAAATCAGCACTTTCTCACTTGATTCTTGGACAGACTTGCATGGCTTTAACACTTGAACTTGAAACAAGGTTTCTTGAAGTATTAAACACATCCTAGATCTACTCAAATACAAGTAAAGTGCGTTTTGTCAAAGGATTAGCCAATTACATAAAATATGTCCTTAACAATCTTCCTCTTTGGCAATCTATGACAAAACCACAACAAACAAATGAACATATGAGAGAAGTCATAAATTACTCAACTCATATTCACTTGTTGAATACAATAAAATCTATCCTAACACAAACTCTTGAAAAACTTTGCAAGAAAAGATTTTATGGCAAGTAGACTTTGACAACCTGTATTTCTGAAACACTTTAAACAAAACTCATCAAGGCATCTTTGTGTGAAACAAAAATAATAGATTGCATACAAGTAGAAACATGTGTATAAAGATAGAAAAGAAACAACACATGTAAGGATAGGTGAAGAAGACATACATCATCAAAGATAAGCACAATGTATGTAAACATGGTCACAAGACCGGTGTACAAGAAGAAGGAAGTAAGCACTCCCCCTATCAAGATGAAACACATCTCCCCTTTACAGAGGCATGTATTTCTCCCCTTAACATGTAGAAACCCTAACATATAGAATCTTAAAAAGAAACCACATATTCTCCACAAATTCTCCCCCTTTTTGTCATGATTGACAAAGGGTACAGGAAACTAGAAAGCTTCACCCGAGAGATATAAAGATGATCAAGGATGATCAAAGGGGTACAAAGAAATCCATATAAATGCATGAATGTAATGAAACAAGATGCTATGGATGACAAGATAATAGAAGGATGCAAAACATGTGAAAAACAAATCTCTCAACAAGAAAAATGTTATGCACATAGATCCCAAAACACACACACACACTAAACAAGTCTAACCAATTTTATATTTCAAAAACAAGTTAAGACAGTTTAGTAAGCATATATTAACACATGTAAAACCTTGTGATGGCCAAATCACATTGTACCTGCACATGTATCAAGAGTAGCAAAGAATATTGCGTGTTGTGTGTAAAAAACATCGCAAGATTGCATAAGTGTATACATGTTATGACGATTTGAGATATGAGAAAATCACTTTAACTCACACATAATCATAACTGCTTGATGGGGACTATCACCTTCGAGGTACATCCTATAACTCCCACATCTCCTAGAAAACACGCTTGCAATCATTTTAAAAGCATTTTTGATCTTTTTGCTTTTGATTTTTCTTTGCATATTTTTCTTTTAAGCATATCATGCATAGGCATATTAGAGAGAGAAAAGAAATACCCAATGATATTTGACATTCCAATTTTGCTATGCCTAAGCACACAAATGTCATTGACACTGCACTTTTGCTATGCCAAAGCATACAGGTGTCATATTATGATTGACAGGCAACAGTGGTGAGATGGTTATTAATGCCTTTCTCTTAGGATTTTCTAGTCCTTCCCGTCAAAAAGAGTGATATGAGTGTTAAGTACAAGGGATAACTTAATCTTACTCATCACAAACAAGAGCTATAAAGCTCACTTGCTTAGTTGTGCATAGAGATGCTCATCTAAGTTACAAGAGATACAAAGTTTAGAAAACTTTGTTTCAATAGCCATCCAAGGTGCACAAGTACCAATGTACACAAAACACACTGTTTTTGTATTTTTTTTTATTTTTCAATTTTTTTTATTTGAAAAACAAAACAATGCAAACTGAAAAATAACCAAACAAAAACAGACAAACAACATGAAAGCATGAAAAGAAAGATGCATTATGCATGAAGGCATGATAGAAAGGGGCAGATGCATGAAAGCATGATTCCAAAAGCAGATAAGAAATCAAGCAAAAAGATTCCTACTTTAGATAGAAAGAATTAAAGCAGAGGACAAACAGAAAAGACAATTAAGTCTTAGGCTCCTTTCTCACCCACACAACACGAGTCTTTGGCCGTGAAGATGAAAAGGCACGTGTCCTAGTATGTCTACTAAAGGACATAGAAGAATTAAAATTCTCCTGAAATTGAGTTAAAAAGCTCAAAGCTTTTAATAACTCTCCAAACAAAGGTATAGGCCCTTGAGAGGAAACCTGTGACCGTTTAGACAATTGCTTATGAGGATACAACTTAAAGCAATTAGGACGAATGTGTCAAAAAACACCACAATGGTGACAAACATGAGGTCTAACAAAGGATTTGGAATTAGCCAAATCAGTTTTGGATTTCACACCTTTATTTCCTTTCTCAGATTGGGCACAAAGACAGTCCTTGATCCAGAAGCCGTGGAAGAGGAGGGGGCTAGAGGAAACAACATATCCTAAGCCAGTATTATCAGAACTAGGCTTTTGAGCACTCAATACCTCATCAAGCTTTGCACTAGACATCCTCTCTATTTGAGTTCTAGCTTGACTAAGCTCAACCTTGAGATTCTTGACCTTCTCTTCTAATGAGGTGTTCTCCATAACAAGAGTCTCAACTAACCTTGTAGTCTCATCTAGTTTGACTAATAAATCAGCTTTTTCAGTTTTTACCTCATTAAGCTCTTTTCTACAAAGATGAGAAGTCTTTTCAGATCTTATGAATTCAGTGCATAACTTATCATAGGCTTCCTGAAGGGTCATCTTCTTGGGTACTTCATCATTAGAAGAATCCTCACTGTCACTAGCACTCTCCATAATCACCTTATCGGTTATGGCAGCAAAGGCCATAACGTGTCTACATTCATCCACATGCTCATCAGAAGAGTCATTCTCAGTATCACTCCAAGTAGCAACCAACCCTTTATCTTTGGACTCCTTGGTCTTTTCCTTCATGAGATAGTTTGGGCACTCTATCCTCATATGACCAAAACCTTTGCACTCATGGCATTGGATGAGGGGTTTCTCATTCTTGCCCTTCCTAGAGGATTTAGATTTCCTAGGAGGTTTGCCCTTATCCTTTTTCCTGAACTGAAGAAGCTTGATAATCTCATCAGTTATGAAGGTTAGATCCTCATCCTCATCATCATCTTCATCTTCATCTTTAGAGTCCTCAATCTCTTCCTCTATACCCTTAAGAGCCAAGTTTTTACTCTTTCCACCTTTTCCCATTGAGCCTAATCACATCTCATAGGTTTGAAGGTTCCCTACAAGCTCAGTCAAAGGAATGTGATCAATGTTCCTTACTTCTTCAATGACAGTAATCTTGGCATGGAATCTTTCAGGTAGGGACCTAAGGATTTTCCTAACAATCTTGGATTCTGCTATAGATTCTCCAAGGTTGAAGGTAGAATTCACAATATCCATGAGTTTAGCATAGAACTTATTAAAGGTCTCATCCTCCTCTATCCTTATTTCTTCAAAACTACTAGTGAGTCTTTGAAGCTTCACAGTCTTTACTGCCTTGATACTTTCATAGGTGGTCAAGAATTGTCCATGCTTCCTTGGCAATTTCCGTGGATGATATTTTCTTGAATTCCTCATTAGTCACCCCACAAAACAAAGCATTCAAGGCCCTACTGTTGAAATTTACCGCTATGATTGTTGCATCATCCCAATCCACCGGCGCTTCCTTTGGCTTAATCTAGCCAACTTCAATAGCTTGCCATACCTGTTCACCTAGAGCCTGCAAAAAAACTTTCATATGAACTTTCCAATACGCATAATTAGTTCCATCAAATAAAGGAGGAATCAAAAGAGATTGTCCACGATCCATGACAACAGGGATCAAGGATCACACTCAGGAAATTAATCCAATCAGAGTGAACCCGCTCTGATACCACTTGTTGGGAAATTTAGACCCCGGTTGATAGAATTAACAAGTTTTAAACCTAAGTCGTTAATTAGATTTATTATGAATAAAACTTGTTAAAACAAACAAACATCAATATCATGTCAAAATCATGCAGCGGAAAAATAAATAAGACAAGATATGATGACCCAGGAAAACTAATGAAACAAAATAGTTTCACAGTAAAAAACCTGGGGGGAAACCTTCTCGAAAAGCAATCCACTATAGAAAAGAGAAGTTTCAGATCTAGTACAAAACCTTTGTCCCTAGACTCTACAATCCTCGTAGATGAACTTACAGGAGAAACCTTCTACCGCTTCAGAACCTCTGAACTCTTCAATATATGAACGCCACCCTTTGATGCACGAATCCAAGTACGTGACTAATCAATTGTGCGGATCCCAGTATGTGACTTAATCACCAACTAGAAGAAGATTGTTGGCTGCAAAGTTCTTCACTTCATCAATAATGAAGATCAAGAAGCACTTGGTTACAAAACCCTAAGGCGCAAAGACGCAGTAGCTTCCTTCAGAGAGAATAAGGCTTCGGTCACCTTTTGCATATGTTCTTCTTGTATTCTCTTGTGTGACGGCCTCTAAAATAAGCCTTATATAGGTCTAGGGTTGTGAGAAAAGAAACCCTACACAAATACAAAAACTTGGGCTGAAATTCAGATCTGGAAATATGAATTCCCGTAACCTCGATCGATTGAGAGGTGTCGAAGAGGTGTCGAGCTGTAAACTTTGACAGATACAGCTATTGAGAAGCTATCGAGGAGCTGTCAAGAAGACAGAAGCTTTCTCGATCAATCCACCAGCTGTAGAGGAGCTGTCGAGATTGCGATAAGAAACAGCTTAAGAGCTCGACAGATAGCCTAGCTGTCGAGAGGTGTTGAGCAGCTATCGAGCTTTAAAAATCAACACTTTCTCACTTGATTCTTGGACAGACTTGCATGGCTTTAACACTTGAACTTGAAAGAAGGTTTCTTGAAGTATTAAACACATCCTAGATCTACCCAAATACAAGTAAAATGCGTTTTGTCAAAGGATTAGCCAATTACATAAAATATGTCCTTAACAATTTGTAATACTATCTTTGATATTAATTGTAAGGTTGTTCAACAATGAATTTGAGTATAGTACCTCTATGGCAAGACAAAATACAAAGTCTGGAACTGTTAGGACATATGTGAGAGTGTTAGAAACATATGTTATGTAAATTGGCTAATCCTTTGACAAAACGCACTTTACTTGTAATTGGGTAGATCTAGGATGTGTTTAGTACTTCAAGGAATAAGAGTTCAAGTTTAGTATTGAAGCCATGCAAATCTGTCCAAGAAACAAGTGAAGAAATCCTGTTTATTAAACCTGGGCAGATAGCTCGATAGAATCATATCTATCGAGGTTTAATGTTGAAGGTTGACAAAAGCTGTATCTGTTGAGAATTAGGAAATTAGAATTTCCAGATTTGATTTCACGCATATCCATGTGTATTTGTGTAGGGTTTCTTTTCTCACAACCCTAGACATATATAAGGATTATTTTAATGGCCATCACAGATGATGCAACTTGATGCAAAGTGATTATACATGCATATTGTGACCAGAGACAATTTGCCGTAGTTCATTATATTCTCTCTAGAAGCTATTGCATCTTTGCGCCAAGGGTTTTGTAACTAAGGAGCTTCTTGATCTTCATTGTTGGATGAACTAAAGAACTTTGCAGCCAACATCATCCTCAAGTTGGTGTGTTAGTCAAGTACTGGGATCCGTGCATCATTGGTTAGTCACGTACTAGGAGCCGTGTATTGAAATGAGAGATTGCTGCTACATTACAAGTCCAATTGGGTATTGGGGTAAGAGTTCAACTATAGGTTGATATTAGGTACTGTGATTCCTTTTACTTGTAACTGCTTGTTTTGATAATAGTGGATTCTCGGGAGTGGTGACCTTAAATTCACCCGGTGGGGTTTTGCCTCGGTGGTTTTCCCCATTCGTAAACAAACACCTATGTCAAATTTATTTTCCGCTGCATTTAACTTAGTTGGTGATTTGTTTGTGCTACCATGCTTATTGCATGAAATTGAATCTAATTAATTTCACTTGGCTAATTAATTGATTAATTTCCTAAAGGGGTCAATACATTTTTGGCCTATCAGGAACTATAAGAGCATTTAGAATGGAAGAAGAATTTCTATGAAGGTCACAAATGAGGGTTGTGGGGGTAAGAGAGGCTGACAATGTTGAATGGCTAATAAAGGATGGCGAATCGAGAAAGAAAAGAAAAGAAAACTTGATGGAGAGAAAGAATGAAAATTAGAGACAACAAATGAAGCAAGAAAGCATTTCTAATCTTCACTACAATGGATTTATTTATTTGTCTTTTTGCTACTGGGAATACTTATGCCAACTCATGTTGGCAACCATATTAGCAGCACATATAAGTCCTTGAAGAAAACTCAGCAAAGCTTGAATTTGCAAGTACACAGTGAAGCAAGTGAATTGAATAACAAAGAGTAACAAGAACAAGAGGAAGAGAGAGAGAGAGAGAGAGAGAGAGAGAGAGAGAGAGAGAGAGAGAGAGAGAGAGAGAGAGAGAGAGAGAGAGAGAGAGAGGAGAAGAAGAAGAAGAAGAGAGGATGAGGGAGATTTCTAGAAGAAACAACTTTGTGAAAATACTTGCTTAATTAATTCAGAGTACATTGGTTCAATTTATACATCAGATTCGTCTATAGTTGCATAATTACATTTCCTTGATTCACAGATCTAATGCATGAAATCTAGAGGTGGTTAAGCTCAATAGCTAAGACTGAAAAACTAACTTTCCCGCCTAAAACTAACTGACTCCAGGCTTCCAAGAATGATAACGTTTCACAACCTTCATTAAAGTACACGTGGCTAGTTTCATTAAAGGAAACAGCATCGTATTGAGACTCTGTGTCTCCATTTAAAAACTAGCCATTAGAACTATCCATTGGGTTGTTTAGTAGCTTTAGCTTAGCTGTGGCTTGAGGTTTATCCTTAGTTATCTCAACATCCCCCCTCAAACATGAGGTGGAATCAGCCATGAGTTTGCCTTGAAGAAATAAGAAATGAGGCCTAGGCAGGGGCTTGGTGAAAATATTAGCATAATTATCCTTGCCAGAAATGAATTTGATCCTCAAATCACTTCTGAGAACCTTTTCTCTGACAAAATGATAATCAACTTCGATGTGCTTTGTCCTGAAATGAAAAAAAGGATTGGAAGCTAAGGCAATAGCTGGGATGTTATCACACCAAAGTATTGGAATATGATGAAGAAACAAGTGAAGCTCCATGAATAAGGTACGAAGCCAGGATAGTTCAGCTGCAGTGGAAGCCAAAGCACAATATTCTGCCTTAGTGGAAGAATGAGAAACAGTAGATTGCTTCTTGGAAGACCACAAAACAGGATTAGAACCAAGAAAAACCAACAATCCAGTTGTAGACTTCCTATCAGAGGGGTTTCCAGCCCAATCAGCGTTTGAAAATGCTGATAGAGTAAGAGGACTTGGAGAGAGATGAATACCAAAATGTAAAGTACCTCTGACATAATGAAGAACATGCTTGGCAACCTCTAAATGCGTGGTGGTGGGATGTTGCATGAATTGGCACAACTGATGGACACTAAAGGCCAAATCAGGGCGAGTAAAAGTCAAGTATTATAGGGCCCCAACCATACTCCTGTACTTAGATGGATTAGGTAAGGAAGAACTAGTGTAAGGAGTAAGTCTAGTGGAAGAGCAGGAAGGTGTTTTATTTGGCTTAACATTCTCCATGTGAAATTTGTGGAGAATATCAGAGGCATACTTGGATTGACATAAGATGAGACCAAACTGAGTGGGAACAATTTGGATTCCAAAGAAGTAGGAAAGAGCACCAAGGTCTTTTAATTCAAAGGCATGACTGAGAGCAGTGATAAGATGTGAAATTTGAGGAGGATCATTACCAGTAATAATGATATCATCCACATAGAGAAATAGGTAGATGGTGGTGTGAGAGCTTTGATACCATGAAGAAACTCAGCAAAGCTTGAATTTGCAAGTACACAGTGAAGCAAGTGAATTGAATAACAAAGAGTAACAAGAACAAGAGGAAGAGAGAGAGAGAGAGAGAGAGAGAGAGAGAGAAGAAGAAGAAGAAGAAGAAGAAGAAGAAGAAGAAGACGAGAGGATGAGAGAGTTTTATAGAAGAAATAGCTTTGTGAAAATACTTGCTTAATTAATTCATAGTACAATAGTTCAATTTATACATCAGATTCATCTATAACTACATAATTACATTTCCTTGATTCACGGTTGCCATCATAATAGTGGGGTCTTAATGCCCAAAAGTCTTTTATTCTTGAGCCACATATCAGTATCATTTTGACTAGAGTAGGAAATCAAATTTCAGGATCAAATTATGTATTGTTGGAAAATCCTCATTCCTACTGATAGTTAATGGAGGTGTGTGAACCTGAAACCAAAAACATATGCAACACAATAGCAGTAGACTAATAGCAATGATTTTTAGAACTGTTTGTGAAGATTGAACATTTTAGTTGTCCATTTCCATCATCCCAAGTCAATAAGGCGAGTTTTGGTTAGCATTGTCCAGTTGTGATAATTGCATCACTAAGAAAAATTTTGTTTCAAACCCACATATCACAGCCAACTAAAGACTTAAACATTTTAGACTTATGGAGATGGTTAGTCCCTTCTCAGCTACCTTTTTTGAATATTGTTAAAAAGATTGTAGGCTTGTGACTTTAACTGTTTATTTTAGAACTCAACTGTTTATTTTCAAGTGAAATAACCAAGTTGTTATACTAGTTCAATTCTGCCAATGTTCAATTCACGAGTAAAGCAATTAAAGCATGTAAAGGAAAATTAAATAGTTTGTCACCAATCACACAAATCGATCACAAAGAGACAATTATATGGTGATGAAGTGGAAAACCCAAGGAAAACTAGCCAAGGGAAAAGCCACTACGAGGGAGACCTTCCACAATAACGCAAATCCACCATGATAAAAGAAATTTTACAATCAAGGAAAAACATTTTCCTAGGCTTTATTGACTTGTAGACAACTTACAAAGAAAACCTTTCACATTTGAATTGCTTCCACAGATGATGCACACATGATCACCATTGGAACCTTTGACTGACTCCAATAACCTCCTAAAGTGCAATGTTTGTGTTGTTGATATGGCTTCTACGTGATCACCGAGAATTCACCGAATGATCTTCAATGAAATCATGCTCTACGGGGTTGATGATTTGAGAGAATGGTTATAGAAACTCTAAAGAAGGCACAAACACCTTTTCTCTCTTTCTCTCTCTCTCTCTCTCTCTTTTTCATAAGTTGTGTATATATACTTTTCTGATTGGGTCATCATATGAGACATGGGTTGGTTGAAAAGGTTTTCTGCAAAATCCAAAATCCCTGACTAGGAATCAAAGGCTGTAGAAGCTCAAACAGTTAGAAGCAAAAATCTAAGAAGAATAGAAGCAAACAAAAACTTCACTTTTTGAACATGGGTGCATTGTCTTGAACAAAATTAAGAGACTCAAACTATGGCAAGAATTACATTGTTCAAGTTTTGCCAACATTATATATATGAACCTAACAAATTAGATTAAAGACCAAAAAAACAACAAAATTAATGCTAGCCTTCTATATCTTTATGGATGGCCTTAATTTTCTCATCAACTTAAGGGGAAAAAAATAGAACCAACCACTTCCTTCTTTTACACCTCCTTAATAATTTTTATACTACTTCCATCTCTTGCCTAAGATGCCTATTCAAAGACTAGATAAAAGGGCTATGGTCAGCTGCAGTGCAGGCATGTGCTTCATTCTAGCTTTGGGGAACTGAATCCTTTTATCTTCATTACAAATAACGTTGTCTAGACATCCCCTATGTTTAGCAATCCTTCATAATCCTTCACTACTATTACATCTGGTGTATTTGTTCCAAACAAAGATCAAGTCTATTCCCCACAAATTCCATAATTTATCGAGTGCCAATAGATCTCCCACAAACCTAAGTTCCATTAACATGCACAGAGCTACATCTAGGTTTTTCCATAATATTTATGTTAGGACCAAGTGCTTACCCACTATACCAAAAGCTATAGCTAGGGGTGTGCAGAAAATCCGCCAACCCGCCAAACCCGACCCGACTCGACCCAACCTAACCCGCCGGGTTGGGTCGGTTTTTAGGGCTTGGTGGGTTGGGTTGGGTTACAATTTTATTTTTTTTATAGCGGGTCAGGTTGGGTTTGGGTCATAAAATTACAAACCCGCCAAACTCGACCTGACCCACCCATATTTTAATATATGTTTAAAATATATTATATATTTAATAATTTTTTTTAAAAAAACTAGTTGTATAGCACTTCCTTGGTTCCTACTATCATATATAATATAAAATCCTATTAGTTCTTTTAATATATATTTAAATATATTATATAATTAATAAAAAAATTTAAAAATTTTAGATATATTTTTTTTATAACTGAGTTAAGAACTCATGTATATTTTGTTTATAAGTGAATTAGGATACTAGTTCATTTATATTTTGTTTATCAACTCAGTTGGATACTTAAACATATTTTGTTTACAACTAAGTTGGAATATTAGTTTATATATTAATGTATATTTTTTTTATCAACTCAGGTGGTAAGTGTGATATATTGTTTTTTGCTCAATTTAATAATAATAGTAGTAAAAAAAATTGTCCAACCCATGGGTTCAACCCGACCCAACCCAACCCATGTGGGTTGGGTTGGACTTATGTGATGGGTTAGGTTGGGTTGAATTTTTTTTGACCCACCATGGTGGGTTGGGTCACAAAATCCTCTCAACCCGACCCATGCACACCCCTAGCTATAGCTGTGCAACTTTATTCCCTCAAGGGTGGCAGCCCAACACCAATGGGTTGACCAAGACTTGGCCCAACCTGGCCTCCCCCTCTAACAGGATGTTGGACTTGACCTACTAGCCCTCTACCCAACTATTCCACCCCCAACACCTGCATGTGCATAGCAGGAAGTCGAACCGTGACCGAGCTTTAATACCAATCTAGTGGCCAAAGTCCAACAATTTGCCTCTACCTTGGGTATGGTGGACAATAAACAATAAAAAGACTGAATACATTATTTATTTTTTATTTTTGAAAGGAATACATTATTTGTAGTGCAAGCCTAAGTTGTAAAGATGGAGCCTTAAATTAAAGGCCCTTAATATAGACCTAATGAGGTTTAATAGTACAAGTACTCTATTGCAAGCCTAATGACATGTACCATGCAAGAAGCTATTGCCGCAGTCTATGCACCGTTTGTATGTCATATGTTGTTGGTGCAACCACAAACACAAAACCATGTAATGTGGAACTATATCGAATTTTTGTCATTAAAATAAGGTAAATTTAAAATTTTACCATGACAATATGGTATAAATTGTTATGAACTTGTGGAGCGTGCATAGCGGTCACACACTATCACTTTTACTAATGTTTGCTTAGACCCTTACTCTCATTAATTGATGGACCATGTTACTTCTAGTCTTCTCAAAAAAAAAAAAAAAAAATTGTTACTTCTAGTTTGTTTCTTAAAAATATTGCTATTAGTCTAAGAGGAACAATGAGATCCATATGATGAACTAGGCAGTAGGCACATGGTCCTTGCGGGGGATCATGTTTGGATTCCGTGTATATCCTAGCGCCAACTTGTGGTGACCATTTGTTGCGGCCCATTTTGGCAAAAAAGAAAAGGGCCAATGGCAAGAAAAAGCCCAACAATATAACAAAGAGTGAAGAATGAAGAATTAGCAAAGCAAGAAAAAAAAACCATTAAGCCCAAATGGTAGGAATAATGGTTCACAGGCCTATAAAACAGTAAAAAAGGCCCAAAGAAAACAAACGAGCCCAAGGGAGCCCAAAGAAGGAAGTAGTAAGCCCACGGGAATTATAAGAAAGCAAGCAAAAATTGGGTCGGAGGAGCCCAAAGAAAAGAATTAGTAAAGGATATGGTAATTGGGCTGGGGAAGCTCGAAAGATTTAGCAAAAGCCCATGAGAATGTAAGAATGGAATAGGCCAAGGATGCCCAAAAGACTGAAGCGGGTTAAGGATGCCCAAAGGAATAAAATGGGCCAAGCAAGCCCAAAATGGTATGAGAATTAACCCAGCAGAAATATTGGGCAATGTGAACTGAATCAAGGAAAAGTACATGGCAAGCCCAAAGGAGGCCCAGTAAGCACAAGTCAAGTAATAACATGGCAGAAGCAATGGAGTGGCATGGTAGGAATATTAGTCGGCCCACAAACCAGCAATAAAGGGAAACAAGGGCCGAATTGAAGACAAAAGGGCTCGTACCCAAGCAAGACCTAGCCTAGGAAGGAAACGAAATGCAAAGAATGAAGACCCAGACTCACCCACACCACAAAAGGTTAAAAATAAGCAGCAGAAATGCGCAGCGAGACCAGACAGACTCACAGACAATGGCAAATGCATGAATGACAGACAAACCATGGACTCACATGGGAGTGGAGCACGCACAAGGCTCAGGCATCACTCACTTTTACCTAGCCAATACAGGCGTGGTGAGCCATGGGCTAGAGGTAAGAGAGGGTATGGGTTGGTGGTGGGGAGAAGGGGGAAGTCTATTCTGGGATTCTTGTTCAAGCTCTTTTGGAGGAAATATCTTGCTAGGATGACATACCACCCAAAAGAGGGAGAGATGAGCTGGAATCACTAAGTGTATGCCATAGAAGTTAGTGAGAGAAGGCACCCAACCCTTTTCTGGATGGAATGCTTCGAAAAGCAAGAAAAATAAAACAAAATTCCTTTTTGTCTGGGAATGGAACGTGGCACAGCCAGCACAGGGTAGTGGTGGTGGCTAGGCAGCCAACAGACCAGTGGGTGGCCAGGGAAAGGCACCCATAACCGGCCAAAAGTAGTTGAAGGGTAAAATGGTAAATCTTATCATGACAGGCAGTATAAAAAAGCCTTAGCTGTGCATAGTGAGGAACAACAGAGGAAGAGGGAAAAACAAGAAAGAATAGAAACATAGAAAGAAATAGAAAGCTAAAGGAAAAAACAGAGATGATAAGTAAAAGAAAGAAAGAAAGAAAGAAAAAAAGAGAGTAGGAAGAAAAGTGAGGAAACAAAAGTGTGATAAGGCATGCACCAATAGGCTGCTCCCTTCTCTCCCTCTCAACAACCTACCCTCTAGTCAACCAAAAGATTTAAGAATAAACCATTTAGGTCTGTTCTTCCAAAGTGGGCAATTTGTACGGTAGGATTACCTTGAGAGGTTGTCCACATTGGAAATTGGTTCCCTTCTTGGACTTAAATCTACTAAGGAGCTAAGTCTAACAAACCAATCCTTTTTCCCTCTTTTATCATGATTGTTTTAGCATAAACACTGTTCTTTTCATTGTTACTAACTTATTTCTGCCATACTTATATTATCATTTCTCTTTCCTATTGCAAAGTTGTTTAAATATTATCCTTGGTTGATCTTTTTATTACCCTATTATATTATGTGTCTCCTGCCATAACGTTTTTGTGACAACGCCTCCTACCGTAGGCACGTGACCAGGGTTTTTGCAAAAAGGGGTCCTTGCTTGTGCATAAGCTGGCTTAAGGTGAGTTTCAATTGAGCTAGTTTCGACTCTCCTACCCCAAAACTATTGGGCCACAGGACGACAAGAAAAGCCCAGTCTAGAATACAAAAAAGGCCCACCACATTTAAATTGGCGACTTTACTAGGGAGTTGGGAAAAAGACAGAGAAAGTAGATAAAAGCCCTCGTAAGCAAATAATGCCAACTTTTTCATAGAGGTGCTACAGTTTGTGCAGCATTCCTAGCAGTAGATAATGGAAGAAATTTGCCAAATGAAGGTGGATAAGACAAAAGAAAAAAGAAGTCAACATGACCTAAAGCATGTGGTAGATAAGGAAGAAACCCCTGTGGGAGGTGGTCCACAAAATATAAAGCAACGTTTCATTACCATGGCCGAAGTTGCAACGCTTTTAGAACAAGAACGGGCCAAAGCACCTAAGGAAAGATTTTATGCACGAAGGCCCCCTTATCTGCTGAGAATACTCAGCAAGCCATATCCTGAGAGGTATTAGCCCCGAACTTTCGCACAATATGATGGCAGAAGAGGAAGTGCTATCGAACATGTGAGCAAATTCATTGACACCCTTGGTCCCTACGTGGCAGATGAGGACTTGTGTCTTTGGGAATTTTCCAAATCCCTATGTGACCGCGTGTACACTTGGAACACCGATCTGAAACCAGGATCAATTCCAACATGGGATGACATGGTCGATGTGTTTTGCACTAAATACTTTAATGGAGAGGAGATAGTAACGCTTGCAACTTTGCAAGCAACCAAGAAAAGAAGCAGCGAAGACTTAATGGAATACATCAAGAGATTTAGAGACATAGCTCTCTATGATCATTGTGAGGAAAATACATTACTGGAGATGTGTATGGGTAACATGATTATGGAATATAGAGCTATTTTAGAGAACTTAGAGATCTCCCAGTTTGCACAATTGTTGCAGAAAGCGAGGAAGACCATTCAATCGGTAAGGCCAAGCTCTGACAGGCAAAAAGAACGGAAGGCCACTCCACAAGCCATGGCAATATCCACTGGCGAAAGGAAAAGGAAATCAGATGAAAGGGAGTACGAGACTCCTCCACCATTGCCATGTACACCAAAGGAGCTAGATGTGCTCCTAGACAAATAGATTGCAGATGGGGTCTTCAAGCCTAACCAAGTTTCCAGGGAACTTACCGAGGAGGAGTGGAGAAACCTACGTTTCTACTGTTTGCACAATTATGTGCAACACCCTACTGCAAAATGCTGGGCGCTCCGCAGACTGGTACATCGTAGAATCAAAGAAGGAACTCTCAAGTTATCTCAACTAGAAGTCCAAAGAAACCTGCTCCCGAACCATAAGGGAAAGGGAGTGGCAGCAGTTGTCATTTGTGCGGACCCAAGGGAAGATAAGGAGGAAAGGCCTACCCTGCCTGCCACATCAATTACCAACTTGCAGAAGAGTTCTAGGTTCAAGAGCTTGTTTGACCAGTTGGAACTCATAGTAAATGAGCGAAGAATTGCCACAGAGGCCCTAGTAAGCATTGCCTCAGGGGCAGGAGTAGAATGCTTATCGGCAGAAGCCAGAGTTGACAAAGCTTTCTTACAGGATACAAATGAGATCACTTTTAGGGATGAAGACATGGAAGTGGGGTATTCAGATCATAGGAGACCCCTCTACTTGGCGGCCTCCATAAACCAAATTCCCATCAAAAGGGCCTTGGTCGATACGGGCGCCTCCGTAAACCTTATTCTGTTGGGCACATTACAAGCAGCAAGAATTTCATAAAGGAAAATACAAGGGTGCCCAATGGAGGTGACGGGATTTGGGGGAAGAGGTGAATATACCACAGGCCATATCCATCTATGGTTGAAAGTGGGACCAATAGCCTCCTTGGTCCGCTTCCATGTATTGAAAACGGAAGTTTCATACCACATATTATTGGGAAGGCTATGGTTGCATAAACACCAGTTGGTCCTATCTACCTACCATCAATGCGTAAAGGGAAGGCTAAACGGTAGAACGATATGGATAGCGGCAAACCCATCACCATTCGAGCAAGCAAAAGCTCATCTAGTAGAAACCATGTTTTACGATGAGTGGGCGCAATCTGGTGAAAGCTCAGTATATAAACCACAAGGCACCTTCCTCCCTAGATGGGAGGATATTCAAGATGACCCTGAGCCCAATCTAAGGGGACTGCTAATGCAAAGGAAGAAGAGGAAAGAAGCACCTGCTTTGGAGTCAGGTGATGCACCACAATGCGTCAGGGTTTAGAACCTTGACGGTAGAATAGTCTACAAGTTATGAAGGTGTGCGAGGCCCACTTGCGATCCACAAGGGGGTCCTAGGCAAGGGCCACAACATAAGAGTTTGGTGTGCTGTGTGGCCCAGGAAAATTTGGAAAAAGAAAGCAATACGGAAAAAGGTGAGGGAATTGCAACAGAAAAGGGTACACAGATAGTAGCAGAAGAGAAATTGGAAGAAGTCGATTTGGGCACCGACTTACAGAAGCCAAGACCAATTTCGATAAGTTCGAAACTATCAGGAGAAGAAAAGTCAGAACTAATACTATTGTTGAAAGAATTCAAGGATGTCTTTGCATGGGACTACAGCGAAATGCCTAGGCTAGACCTAAGATTGGTAGTGCACACGCTCAACGTAGATCCCGAGGCTAAGCCGGTGGCTTAGCCTGCCAGAGTATTTCACACCGAAATAGAAGAACAGATAGTAAAAGAGGTGCAAAATCTATTAGCTGTTGGTTTTATTAAACCCATCCAGCACCCGTGGTGGTTATCCAATATCGTGCTAGTGAAGAAGAAAAATAGGCAGATAAGGTGCTGTGTAGACTTCAGGAATCTTAACCGAGTCCGCCCAAAGGATGAATTCCCACTGCCAAACATGGACCTCCTAATAGACTTTGCAGCAGGAAACACCATGCTCTCCTTTATGGATGGATTTAGTGGATATAACCAGATTCGAATGGCGACAAGAGATGCGGAGAAAACTGCTTTCAGAACACCTATAGGCAATTTATACTACATTGTGATGCATTTCGGGTTGAAAAATGCAGGTGCAACTTACTAACGCACAATGATCGCCATATTCTATGACATGATGCATTGCGAATTGGAAGATTATGTGGATGACATAGTTGTAAAGTCAAAGAAACGAGAAGACCATGTCAAAATATTGAGAAAGGTGTTTGAAAGATGCAGAGTTTTCAAGCTGAGAATGAATCCCCTTAAGTGTGCCTTTGGAGTGTCTTCTGGAAAATTCTTGGGATTCTTGGTCCACAGTAGGGGAATAGATGTGGACCCAGTCAAAGCTACAGCTATTGCAACTATGAAGCCACCTGCCACGATGAAGGAATTGAAGAGTTTTCTGGGGAAAGTCTCTTACATTCGAAGGTTCATCCCTGGCTTAGCATCAATCATTTCAGCCTTCGCCAAATTACTTAAGAAGGGACAAAGCTTCGAGTGGGGAGAGGCACAGGAAACAACCTTTCGAAGGCTATAACAGATAATGACAAACCTCCCTACGGTGCAAGCCCCAATCCGCAGAAGTCCATTGTTGCTCTACCTGGCCTTCAGCCCCTATGCCATAGGTACTTTGATCGTCCAAGAAGATGGAGGCAGTGCTGAGCAACTAGTCTATTATGTAAGCCACGCTTTGAAGGATGCGAAGACCCGCTATCCCAGGGCAGAAAGAGCATGCCTGGCAATAGTGTACGCATCACAAAGGTTACGTCATTACTTGTTAGCCTATGAGATATGGTTGATGACGAAGTTCCACGCAATCAAGGCTCTGCTTTGACAACCAATCCTCTCTGGGAAGATATCCCAGTGGTTGTTACAATTGTTACAATAAGATTTGAAGGAGGGAACACCCAAGGCAGTAAAGAGTTAGGCTATAGCAAATTTACTGGCGCAATTCCCAAGAGAGAAGGAATTCCCGCTAGATGACGAGGTTCTAGGGGAAGTAGCCACATTAGAAGTGATCGAAGAGCAATGGGTGACAAAGTTTGACGATTCTTCTATAGCCCACTTAGGAGGTGCGGGAATAGTCCTCTATTGTGAAGGAGAAGCTGTGGCACTTTCGTTTAAATTAGAGTTTCCCTATTTAAACAATACTGCAGAATATGAGGCCTATCTTACCGGGCTGACCACAGCCCTCAAACAAGCATTTGAAGGTGATAAGTGACTCCAATCTAGTGGTCTCTCAGGCCAAAGGAAGTTTCTCTTTGAAGGAACCCAGTTTGGCCCCGTACAGGACGATGGTCTAGAAAATGAAGGAAATATTTTCAACATTTGAGATAGAGTACGCTTAAAGGAGCAAGAATCGATATGCAAACGCGCTGGCTGCGTTGGGATCACAAATAGCATTCGAAGGAAGTAACACCAGAGTTGAAGTCAGTAAGTGAAGGGAATCTATTGTTGAAATACTGCAGGAAAGGTTCAAAAAAGAGAGGTGTGAGGAGGACTGGAGAATCCCTATAAAGGAATTCTTAATAAAAGAAGGAAAGATTTGAAGACATTAAAGGATTATACCCTGGTGAAAGGGGAATTACAACGTAGAATGCTAGGAGGAATTTTGTCAAGATGTTTGGGGCAAGAGGAGGCCCAAAGAAAATTGAAGGAAGTACACGATAGAACCTACGGGTTCTGTGAAGAGATCAGCCTTTATCGCAGACTTTAAGGATGCAGACCTAGTCCAAACCCAATGTGAGGCCTGCCATATTGCAGCAGACAGGGAAGAGAGTTACGTTTTTTTCATCAGTGAAGACTGGAGAAGTTCGTTTATGCAATACCTGACATAGGGATCCTGCCACGGAAGCATAGTGAAAAAAATATAAACTTAAAGGGCTGGCAGCATGCTACTTTTTGTACGAGGGAATCCTTTTTAAGAAAGGGAATGATGGGGACCCATTACGATGTTTAGGTCTCGAAGAAGCTAGAGAGATGATAAAGGAGGTACATGTAGGGGAGCATTAAGGGAAGAAAAAACTATACTGGTGCCTGCTGCAGATTGGCTATTATTGGCCCACCATGAAGAAAGACACAGCAGAATTCGTGAAGAAGTGCCACAGCTGCCAAGTACAAACCAATCTAATCCACACTTATCCGTAAAATTTGCATAGCATGGTCACCCATGGCCTTTTCACACTTGAGGGCTTGACTTAGTGGGACTGATTAATCCACCCTCGCATGGGTACATATGGATCCTTGTGGCTATGGAGTACTTTACCAAATGGGCCGAGGCCATACCACTCCGCAAGGCTACAGGAGAAGCCATGGCAAATTTCATCAGGGAATACATAATTATCAGGCTTGGAGTACCTCATAGGATCATCAGTGACAATGGCACACCATTTGTTAATAGTGAAGTAAGAAAGATGCTAGAGTTCTATCAAATCAAACACCACCAGTCGTCGCCCTATTACCCCTAAGGGAATAGGCAGGCAAAAGCAACAAACAAGACCCTCATCAAGATCATTAGTAAGATGAATCAAGAATATATTGGGGAATGGGCAATGCATTTGCCAAACGCCTTTTGGGCTTACCGAAGCTCACCCAAGTCTGCCACAGGATTTTCACCTTTCTCCTTAGTCTATGGAACAGAGGTAATGAGCCCAGCAGAAGTAATAACACCCTCTTTAAGAGTCATGCAAGCACAAAAGAAGGAGGAGAAGGAAGTTTTCGTGTCAGAAAGATGTGAAGACTTGGAAGGGTTAGATGAAAAAAGGGAGAAGGCCTAAAAGCGTAGCCGTAGATATAGACAAAAGATGACGGAAGCTTATGCCAGGATGACCAAACAGAGGGTTTTCATAGAAGGACAGCTCGTACTGAAAATGGCAAGCCACGTCAGACGAGGTATGGCAGGACCATCTAAATTTTCACCAAAGTAGGAAGGACCCTTTGTAGTAAGGGAAGCACATGCAAGTGGGTATTACCGTTTGGCCCAGATGAATGGAAAGGATCTAATGGATCCCATTAATAGCAAATGGTTAAAGCGATATTATGCCTAAGAAACATTGTGTAGTTTTTCCTTCTTCTTTTTTTTTCTTTTTCTTTTTTTTCTCCTTCCAAGTGATCACCTTTACAAAGGATGATGTCACAAGAAAGTATTGTAGTATGTTTTCACTTTTAAAAAGTAATGAAAACTATGGCATATTAGCAAAAACATATTGTATCATAATCATAGTAATAACCATAGCAGATATAGTAGCAGATGTATCATAATAGATTACAAACCCAAAATATATAAGTCATGTCAGACTTATCAAATAAGTGCTAGAGAAAATAAGGGAGTGTATTGGGTAGAATGAAAAGGGAAAGAAAATAGACATGGGGGAAAATAAACAGGAAATTTCACGATGTAATATGTCTCATCAAAGGCCTGAGATAAGGGTCTGATCTCCAAAGCGGTTAGGGCTAACAACACCAGAATGGAGATGCTCGCGACGTGCCTCTAGGTCTGCCACCTCCTTCTTCAAAATCTAAATACGAGCATCTATGGCGTCCATAGTAGGTTGAACCTTCTTCGTAAAGAAGGCTTGAGCAGGTGATCCAGCAGGAACTCCACAGCAAAGCCAACTCTGATCAACTCTTGAACTGCGACCTTCCACTGCAGAATCCTCTTAGCAGACACGGTGTCAATGAAGTTATGCTCAATATCGTTCATCACGCTCCCCAATAGCTTGAGGAAGTGCTCTCTCGTAGATCGGCCAAAAGGAAACCCTTGCATAAAGTCCCCACGGCTATTGTACACTGCCTCCAAATAAGAGATACAATCCCTAGGGACCCAAAAGCCATGGAAATTAACATAAGGAGGTCCAACACCCTAGAAATCCGCAGGATCTAGGTCTCAGGCTGGTCAAACCAGATCAAGAAAGTAGCAGCCTCACTCACTGGATCAGGAATTGTGGCAGAACTGCTGCCAACCTCAAACCGAGAAGACGGAGGCACCTTAACAGGAGTCGGACCTGGAGAGAACCATGAAATATAGCATGAGGGATGGACGAAATGAAGGAATGAATCCGTAATGGAGATTAAGGAAGATATGGGAGAAAGAAAAAGAAAGAAAGAAAGTACTAAGACCCGTAGGAATGGGGGCTGCAGGTGTGGCAGAAATGGGGGCTATAGGCATCGCAGTGTCTGCTGCAGTCTTGGGCTCCTCAGGAATATCTGTGGCTAAGGGAATGAACATATAGAATAATCAAATAATTGTATTGGAGAGTTAAAAAAAAAAAAAAAGGTTTAACAAAGGCAAGAGACACATACCCATGGCCTTGGTTTCGTGCTCGCCACCATCATCCTCGTCAGAATTAGAGACCCTCTTCTTTGTGATGGAATCATCCTCAGAATCCTCAAGGACCTCTTCGGATCCCTCATCAGAAGATAAATCTGCATTAGGCCCACGAGTGGCAGAGTTGGGAATAAAGGAGGGAGTAACTACCAAGGAAGAGCCATCTTTTATGGCCTGAGAGAAGGTAGCGAAGGGATCACTAGCAGAGATGATAGGAGGAATGGCAAGAGAGGCACTCCTAGTCTGAGATGCATCCGCAAGAATGACTCCTTTCTAAGGAGTAGGAGCCTCGGCAGGAATAGAAGTGAACTCACCAACCCTCTCGGTCTGGGCACTCTCCTCAACAGGACCGGGCTTAGGTGAAGGAATCGGAGTCTTGGCAGGCACTCCCTGTGCAGCAACAGGAGTAGAGGCCATGGCTTTTGCCATAATATCTGCCCCATCAAAGAAACCCTCCATAGGTGTGCCCATGGTAGCAGAGACCTCCTCACTCGTAGGGTGATAAATAGAAAGGGGCTCGAGGTCAGCCTAAAAACAAAAGAAAAAGAAGAGAAGAAGGAAGGATGAATAGTGATATATAAAAGGAAAAAAAAAGAAAGAAAAAGAAAAGAGCACATGGTGACACGTGACAACGGGAATGCATGCAAAAGGAAGGGATATACCTCCAATTTGGGCTCGTCAATTAAAATAGGGCGGGTGGTAGAAGTATCCTCCTTATGCTTAGACTGCCAAGAAGTAAAAAAAATAAAAAATAAATAAAAAGAAAACAGAAAAAAGAAAAAAGAAAAAAGAGGAACAAAGAGAAGGGAAGTAAATAAATATGCATGTGGGGTTAGTCACAGAAAGGCCTCATGAATAAGAAAAAATAAAGAAGAAGCAAGGTTAGAGATAACATACTCTCCTCTCAGCAGTGGCAGATGGAGGTGGTAGAGATGTCTTTCTCTTGTTGCTGCAGGTCCTGTTAGAAGGTGGAGCATCTATGAATGGCTATGGAGCGGAAGGCCTGGGCTTGCCTGTAGTAGGCCACCGGCTGAAATGGGTGCAAGCAGAAAGAGGAGGAGAACCCTTAAGAACTATATTACCTATAGGAGGGAGTTCGCCCTTAAAGGGGACAATGTCAGAGCAAGTCTCATAGGATTCATCACCTCTCTTAGCAGGCTTAGGCTTGGCAGACCAAGACACTGAGCCCTTCTTTGCAGGTGTAGGAAGGTTCACCACCTTCACTTTCTTCTCCCAACCTGTAGGGTACTCACCAACATACAAATACCACCCTTTCTCTTTTACCTACCACTCAAATATAGCATACTGACTCTGCTTCCTAGCGTACGCCACCATAGACTTGGTAGGAAGAAGTAACCGAGGGTTGGCAGATATAATGGCATAAAGACCATCAGCAGGAATGAGAGAAAACCCACGGCTACCCAACAACTCCTTCTCGAATAAAGTCATCACAACTTGTCAATACCCATGCAGTGCAGCTGTGCAGAGACCCTCTCTTTAAGAACCTGGAATAATGACTGCCGTGAAACGCCTGCTCCAAAACTTAAAAGCACTAGACCGCAAGAAGGGTTGGACAGAAGTAACAGACTTTAGGATGGTAGAAAAAATCATCAGGTATGTCCTAATCCAACCCAAACTGCCTCCTCACTCTATTAGCAGAATAGTGCACAAACCAAATGCCTTCATCAGCAAGGTAAGGCAGTCACCCAATATTAGTGGCTGCCAAGTATGTAATCCCTCTCTCGTTAAAGGCAATCAACAGGGTGGTGGTCCCGACAGTATCAGTAAAGGGACCCATGACAAAATCAGCACATGTGTAACCAGTGCCCAGATTCTTGTATGCTCTCCAACAAAAACCAACTCCTTTATCAAAGAACTCCACGGCAGGATGCCCAAATGGCTTCAACCCAACCCAGCGGTAAGCCAACGAAAAGTCAGATACAAAGCGATCACAAAAATCAGTAATAACCTTTAGACACGAACGGTACTTCTCCTTAGCAAAATGGATGGACTTGCACTTTGCCAAGTGCTTAGCATAACACTCCTACAGCAGATGCTGCAAGATGGTACTGTGGGCGGAAGTGGTGACTATATGGCAGGCACTCGCCTACTTCTCATCACTTTACAAGATATTTAACTGCAAATACAGATAACCCAGAAACATAGGGGCCAATGGCAGACTCACCCCGACAAAAATTTTTATGGCCAATCAGAAATATAGATGTTTTACAGCATAATGAGGATGAGAACTAAAGATGAACTTACAGAGCCAACGAAGGCCGCATGGCGGACTGCGTTTGAAGCCTTTGAGAAAGTCCCAACCCAATGCGACAACTTCGCATTACCACTCATCCCTTTCTTCAATTCGGCCTCCATAGCCTCCTCCTCGAGAAAGAGTTCCATACCACTTGGGTCCACATTGCCAAGAATGGGCAACAATAGTTGATTTGCCACATCCTCCAAGGTCACAGTGATCTTGTCGCAAGAAAGGAAAAAGGTATGGGTAGCGATGCACCATCAGCGAACCAAATGATGAAGGTTGAACAAATCCCTATAGTTGGATAGGCAACACGATGAGACAATGGCCTTTAACACACTGGCTTGCTGTAATGCCGCCATGAAACCCATATCAGCCAACTTTTCATCTACCTACTCCTTCCAACCTAACAAAGTGCCTAATTCGAACTTGAAGAGAATGGGTACGGGGAGTGAAGTACCTTAATGAATATCAAGTTTAGGGATTGAAGAAGCCAAAGGGGCCCAAGACACCTCCGTGTCATGGCAGCAAATGGAAAGCCACATACGACCCGGCGACGGAGGCAAGTAGTCACCAGGTACCACCGGAAAGTGGGCGTGAGCATTGCATTCACTATCGGGGTTGTGACTCCCTTCCTTGTCCTTGAAGTGCTCCGATTTGGAAAGGGGAGCATCTTCGCCCATGACTTTGGTAGCAGGATCGTTGACGGGAATTTCCTTCCCCTTACGGCGGGAAGAACCTTGGCTTTTCGCCGACGTCATGATGAGATATTTGGTTAGAAAAGAAGGGTGAGAGTGTTTGAGGAAGAAGACACAGTGAAGAGAAAAGGGAATGAAAAGACGTTCTATAGAAATGATGGAAAGGGAATGAATTTAAGTACTAATGACAATAAAGATGACGTGAAAGGATCCAACAGGTCAACCGTCAAAAGAGGCATCGTATTAATGAAATAAAAGCTGTGTTTCAAAATAACTACTAAACTGGGAAATCCGAAGAGACAACACTGTTCTCGACAAGAAAGAAAATGAGGCGGGGCCAAATGAGAGAAAAGACTTTTTATTCACATATGAACCGCAGGAGCGATTCATATGTGCAGGGGGATAAATGTTGAGGCCATTTTGGCAAAAAAGAAAAGGGCCAATGGCAAGAAAAAGCATAACAATATAACAAAGAGTGAAGAATAATGGTCAACAGGCCTACAAAAACAGTAAAAAATGCCTAAAAAAAAAGGGGGGGGCCCAAGGGAGCCCAAAGAACAAAGTAGTAAGCCCATGAGAATTATAATAAATGGAAAGCAAGCAAAAATGGGTCGGAGGAGCCCAAAGAAAAGAATTAGTAAAGGATATGGTAATTGGGTCGGGGAAGCCCGAAAGATTTAGCAAAAGCCCATGAGAATGTAAGAATGGAATATGTCAAGGATGCCCAAAAGGTTGAAGTAGGCTAAGGATGCCCAAAGGAATAAAATGGGCCGAGGAAGCCAAAAATGGTATGAGAATTAACCTAACAAAAATACTGGGCAATGTGAATTGAATCAAGGAAAAGTACATGATAGGCCCAAAGGAGGCCCAGCAAGCACAAGTCAAGTAATAACATGGCACAAGCAATGGAGTGGCACGGTAGGAATACTAGTTGGCCCACAAGCTAGCAATAAGGGAAACAAGGGCCGAATTGAAGAAGAAAGGGCCCGTGCCCAAGCAAGACCCAGCCTAGGAAGGAATCGAAATGCAAAGAATGAAGACCCAGACTCACCCACGCCACAAAAGGTTAAAAATAAGTAGAAGAAACGCACAGCAAGACCAAACAGACTCACAGACAATGGCAAATGTATGAACGATAGACAAACCATGGACTCACATGGGAGTGGAGCATGCACAAGGCTCAGGCACACCCACTTGTACCCAGCCAATACAGGCATGGTGGGCCATGGGCCAAAGGTAAGAAAAGGTATGGTCTAGTGGTAAGGAGAAGGGGGAAGTCTATTTTGGGATTCCCACTCAAGCTTTTTTGGGGGAAATGTCCTGCTGGGATGGCATATCACCCAAAAGAGGGTGAGATGAGCTGGAATCATTAGGTGCATGCTGTAGGAGTTAGTGAGAGAGGGAACCCAACCCTTATTTGGATGGGAATGCTACGGAAAGCAAGAAAAATAAAACAAAATTCCTTTTTGTTTGGGAATAGAACGTAGCATAGCCAGCACAAGGTAGTGGTGGTGGCTGGGCAACCAGCAGACCAGTGGGTGACCAGGGAAGGGCACCCATTACAGGCCAAAAGTAGTTGAGGGGTAAAATGGTAAATCTTATCACGACAGGCAGTATAAAAAAGCCTTAGCTGTGCACAATGACGAACAATGGAGGAAGAGGGAAAAACAAGAAAGAATAGAAACATAGAAAGAAATAGAAAGCTAAAGGAAAAAACAGAAAGGATAAGCAAAAGAAAGAAAGAAAGAAAGAAAGAAAACGAGAGAGTAGGAAGAAAAGTGAGGAAACAAAAGTGTGATAAGGCATGCACCAATAGGCTACTCCCTTCTCTCCCTCTCAACAACCTACCCTCTAGTCAGCCAAGAGATTTAAGAATAAACCGTTTAGGTTTGTTCTTCCAAAGTGGGCAATTTTTACAGCAGGATTACCTTGAGAGGTTGCCCACATTGAAGATTGGTTCCCTTCTTGGACTTAAATCTACCAAGGAGCTAAGTCTAACAAACCAATCCCCTTTCCCTCTTTTATCATGACTGTTTTAGCATAAACATTGCTCTTTTCAATGTTGCTAACTTATTTTTGCCATACTCATCTTATCATTTCTCTTTCCTGTTGTAAAGTTGTTTAAATATTATCCTTGGTTGATCTTTTTATTACCCTGTTATATTATGTGTCTCTTGCCATAATGTTTTTGTGACAACGCCCCCTGCCGTGGGCACGTGACCAGGGTTTTTGCAAAAAGGGGTCCTTGCTTATGCATAAGCTTGCTTAAGGTAAGTTTCAATTGAGCTAGTCTCGACTCTCCTACCCCAGAACTATTGGGCCACAATATGGCAGGAAACAACCCAGTCCAAAATACAAAAAAGGCCCACCACATCATTCTATTTTGAAAAATAATAATAATTAAAGCCCCAAAATATGTTTTTCTCAATGTCTTTATAAAAACTAGGAAGGACAAGGATTTGGCGATATGATAATTCTTGAAAAATTAGGATACGATATTGCGGAGATACATGAATTAATTAATTATTAAATATATTTTTTATATATTGCTAAGTTTTTCTTTTCTTTGAATCTATGACCATTAAATGATGTTTAGAAATCAAACCAGGATTACAAAAATTAATAAAAAATAACTAAATAAGTATTCAACATTGAAACTAATACATAAAATATAAATAAAAATTCTCACAAATTTGAGTTATCTTTTACTATCACGGGTTTGGTTATGATCGTATTCGGACTATATCATGGGTGTATATTTCAACATTCTTTTTAGGGAAAAACAAAAGTTGGGACAGGCATGTTGGTGTGTCCCAAAGGTATCTAGTACATATAGTCTCGAACACCGTTACTTTGAGAAAAATGTATTATTTTCCATGCTTCCTAGTTTTGGAGACACACCAAAATAAAACCACCCCTCTCATCTGCATCATTCTTGATTAAGTCATGGTATTGTGGAACATATTATCCTAAAAATTGAATGTCGATAATGAGTTTTTTAAAGAGTTTGAATACCCAAGTTAGGAAAAACAATATTGATTTACAAGAAAGATTCCACCTTTGTATATAACTAGTTAAATTTCCGCATGATGTGCGGTGCAATTTGTTATTAGTTTTCTCCAATTAATAGTTCAATAAGTTTATCAAGAATCTTGTAGCTTAATTGGTTGACACATTAGTTTCCAATAGAGACATTCATGATTCAGATCCCCCAACTATCGATGTATAAAAAGTATTTTTGATTAAATTTATTTGTAAGAAATTGTAATCTTTAGTTATTTTATAGACAAAATAGAAATCATACTATATATATATGTGTGTGTGTGTGTTCATAAATTTAAAATTGCATGATATAGTGGTTAAGATAGATAAGCATGTTTCATGCCTACTAAAATTATGCATATATCCTTCAATTATTTATTTTTTACTTTTACATTCTCGGTTGTGTGTTACTAATTTTTTCCCCTTTCTGTTGGACATTGGTTTAATTGTTGCATGATATAGTGTTTCAATTGTTTCTCACATTAAAAAAAAAATGTTTCTTATATAAATCTTAGAAAAATTATATTAAAATTTTATCGTGCTATAACAAAATAAATAATTTATTCTATTACACACACACACACACACACACACACACACACACATATATATATATATATATATATATATATATATATATATATATTACATGTGACTAAAAGGAATTAGGAAATTGAAAGGGCTAAGATTTATTTTAGTGAATTCACAAATATTAAATTTTTTTTTTTATGGCTTTTGTGTCAATTATTGTCATTTGTCAAAGTAACTAAACATGAGTAAGAATACATTTACTCTATTGGCTAATTTAATTAACTAATACTTTGATATAAATGTAAACTTTGTTGATTTAGAATTGAGAACTTCAACGCCACATGGTACAACCTCATACTCACTAACATGAGGTCTCTACTCTTAATTACACTAGTCGCAGACCCACGCAATGCGTGGGAATATATGATTACTTTATAATTGTGGTATGATGTATAATTAGTTATCTCTAATATTACTATTTTCGTGTGTGTTCTAATAAGTATTACTTTTTACTAAAAAAAAAATCAAAAAATTTCTAAAATTATTTTTCATCTCTAATATTACTATTTTCGTGTGTGTTCTAATAAGTATTACTATTCACTCAAAAAAAATAAAAAAATTTCTAAAATTATTTTTCATCTATCCATCTTTATATATATATATATATATATATATATATATATATATATATATATCATTTTAGTATTTGTTGTGTTTGATTGAAATTATTTCTTTTCGAGGTAGTCCATATTTTTTTCTAAATTATATTTTGGTATGTTGTGTTTTCCTTTTTTTTTTTCTTACAACTAAACTCTTTAAGTTTAAAATATATTATTCAAATTTCTCATTTCTTAAATGAGATATTGTAATAATCAAATCTCATCACAAAATTACACTTGATATTACTTAAATAGTTGAGAAACACATTCAAATACATAGCAAGATTGTATTTTGATATAAATTCTAATATTCACTTTCAAAATAGCTAAGTATTATGTCAAACAAAAATCAAACAAAAGCTATAAGATGGAGAGAAAAGGCTTGTGATGGAGAACTCAAAAACACACACAAAATTGTATATTAACCCAAAATAGTGTTATAAAAAAATACGATGATTCATCAACCTAAAGTTAAGTTGCAAGAAAGAATAAATAATCGAGAAAGAGAATAATCACCTTTTTCGGAAGAGACCTAAATTAGATAAATTTATAGAAAATAAGATGAGAAGAAAAATAGTCAAAATAAAAGATATAGTCACACCAAATTATCCAAGTCATGTTATGTTATGTAATTGAATAATATTATATTCTTAAGTACTATCTTTATAATGCAAAATGATAGCATTTAACAATCAAAGAAAAGAAAAAGAAATATAACAGCTTAAAAACACAAAACCAAAAAGTTTGGAGCATGAAATACAACTTAATCCTACTTATTTTTTGTAGTGATATGCATCAACCTAAAGTAGACTTCTAAAGAACACACAAATTCATCAACCTAAAGTAAAGATATAAAACATTAAAAAAAAAAAATCCACACAAAAAAGGAGAGAGAGAGAGAGAGAGAGAGAGAGAGAGAGAATAATAGTTGAGTTCTAAAGAACATGGAAATTCATCAACATAAAGTAAAGATACCAAAAAAAAAAAACATGAGAAAGAGAGAGAGTAATAACCTTTTTATGTGATAAAATATGTATAGAGTGAGAGAGAGAGAATAGCAAATTCATAGTAAAAGGGTGGGGATAAGAATAATCAAAATAAAAGGAAGATGAAGAGATAAAGGAAGAATGATATTAATGTTGATACTAGTGGGGAGATGAAAAGGTAAAAAGGAAGAAAGAATAAATAATCAAGAAAGAGTGTTATAAAAAAATACAATGATTCATCAACCTAAAGTTAAGTTGCAAGAAAGAATAAATAATCGAGAAAGAGAATAATTACCTTTTTTCGGGAGAGACCTGAATTAGATAAATTTATAGAAAATAAGATGAGAAGAAAAATAGTCAAAATAAAAGATATAATCACGCCAAATTATCCAAGTCATGTTATGTAATTGAATAATATTATATTCTTATATACTATCTTTATAATGCAATATGATAGCATTTAACAATCAAAGAAAAGAAAAAGAAATATCACAACTTAAAAACACAAAACCAAAAAGTTTGGAGTGTGAAATACAATTTAATCCTATTTATTTTTTGTAGTGATATGCATCAATCTAAAGTAGAGTTCTAAAGAACATGAAAATTCATCAACATAAATTAAAGATACCATAAAAAAAATAAAAAAATAAAAAGAAGAAGAAGAAGAAGAAGAAGAAAAACATGAGAAAGAGAGAGAGTAATAACCTTTTTATGTAATAAAATATGTATAGAGTGAGAGAGAGAATAACAAATTTATAGTAAGAGAATGAAGATAAGAATAGTAAAAATAAAAGGAAGATGAAAGGATAAAAGAAGAGTGATATTAATGTTGATAGTAGTTGGAAGATGAAAAGATAAAAAGGAAGGGGAAAAGTTGGAGAAAATGTAAAAGTAAACTACAAAATTAATAAATAAATAAAAAGAGTCAAAAAATAAGAGAGAAATGATTGAAAATAAGTGATATGGCCACTAACGTGACTCAACTAGAATGTAACAATAATAAAAGCTACACTTTAACTTTTAGATATATATTGATATATATATATATATATATATATATATATATATATATATATATATATATATAAGATTTGTTCTCAAATTGTGGACATGAAGTTCTCAACTTTTCGTATTTTGTGTTTTCTTGTGGGTGCTAAAATGGAAAATTATGTTAAACAAAACCAATCCTGTTCTGCTCATTCATATTCTTTGGAAGTTTGGCTGATTCATCAGGCTTTACATTTAAATGAAGATACTAAATTTATGAAGCTAATATCTCTCGGTCAAAAAAAATAAAGCTAATATCTCAAATAATTTAAAATTAAGAAAAAAATGACACTTGTACGATTTAGAAGGCACATCCTACGTTACACAAGCAATGATGTACAGAAAGAACCAAAATTTACAATAAATCAATCACCTCTACCTTCATAAGGTAGAGGCGATTGATTTATTAGGAGTTACTTCGTGTGCACCACCATCAGGCATCAGTTGGCTGCCAAATGCCAACAAGAAGCCGAGGCGAGGTTGCAACTTGAGATCTGTGGTTTCTTTCATCTAAAAAGACAACATGCAAGCACTGGTTTTGTGAGAAACCATCCTTTTTCCTTCCTATTATGGTGACTGGGACACAAAGAAACTGCCAGAGACAATACCAACGTGGTCACCTAGGACACAAAGAAATTTCAGAAATAGTAGCAATCGAAGTAGAATATCCTGCTCTAAGAGGGTAACATGGGTATTCACACATGTCAGTCAGTTCCATCGTTCTTTCATCTATAAAAGGAGGATTTGTAGGTGCAGGGAGTTCACAATCCTTATTTGTTAACATTTGTAGTGCCTTTGACATTGTTGGTCGTAATGACTGAATCTCTTGGGTGCACAGAAGTCCGATATGCAGCACTCTTAAAATCTCATTCTTAACATTTATGTTGTAATGATTATGCAACATTATATTTGGGTCATATAATTGTTCAACCGTCCCTGATCGAAAATGCCTCCATGTCTGTTTTGTCCAAAAAAGACATATTACAGGTGAGAAAAGGATAGAAGAGCTCAGTTAATTAATCTTTCTTGTCAGAAAAATTGGAGTATAAGAGAACTATTTTTGGAAGATGAAGTTTTAAAGCTTACAATTGTGATTAGGCTGTCAGTGTATTCTGAGGTTTTGCTCCTGTTGTTCAGTCTTCCTGTAACAATCTCTAACAAAAGCACTCCAAAGCTGTAGACATCGGCCTTCTCTGTTAACTGACCATGGGCTAGGTATTCTGGAGCTATATATCCTCTATATAGACATAAATAAATTAGTATTGTTCTGAACACATGGGAAAATAAACTTCTAAAATTATTATCTCTTATCACTAATATTTGTTCTTATACAATAACAACCAAATCTTAGTCACAAATTTTTTAGCGTTAGCTATGGATCCTCCATAGAGTGGTCATGTTCAATCACATGTTCTTATATTGGGCTTTAATGTTAGTTACAAAATTTTCAGATGTGGATTTGCAGAAATTTGATATTTAAAACCCTTCAATGATTCAAACAATCAATAAAGAAATGTGATACTTACAGTGTTCCTGCAATGGCAGTGCTGATGTGACTCTGATCTTCTTCGAAAGATCTAGCTAACCCAAAATCAGCAATTTTAGCACGAAGTCTTGAGTCCAACAAGATGTTACTAGCTTTTATATCTCTATGAATGATTCTGTTCTTGGAGTTCTCATGAAGGTACACCAAACCTTCCGCTGTCCCCACAATAATCTCATATCTTTTCTCCCAGTTCAGTGCTTTACCTCTGTTTGCATCTGTCATTTTTTTTTCAAAACAATATAGAGTACATAAATTGTTAGTATGTGTTATCATCTTTTATCTGACTATTAACTTAATGAGGCATGACTATAAGTAGTAGCCAATAGCTATGGATCTTTTACTATTTATGATGCCTAATTGCTAAAACCCATCTTCTTCTTCTTTTTCATAAGTATTCGCCATTAATCCAAGAACAAGTGTGCATGCTAACGTCGATTCCAAACCATCAGACCACGCATTCCCAACCAATTTTTCTAGAATCTTAGCTACTCATTTTTCACAAATGAATGTAAGACTTCAATAATTACCAAAGATGAATCGATCAAGGCTTTTGTTAGGCAGGAATTCATAGACAAGTAGGCTTTCAGTTCCAGAACAACTGCATCCTAATAACCTGACCAGATTTTTGTGTTTCACGCTGCTTATAATGTCAACTTCATTGTAGAAATCCCCTGCTCTATGTCTATTGTTAAAGAAAAGCCTCTTGACAGCAATCTCCCTTCCATCAGGCAAAACTCCCTGTGACAGAGAAAACTGATAAATCTCTGACAAAATTTGATAAAGTGGATTTGGTTAGGGAAATTTATGAGGGCATGAGAAAGAAGAAAAACTACCTTATAAACTGTTCCAAATCCTCCTTGCCCAAGTTTGTTGGCATCGTCAAAAGATCCTGTAGCCTTCTCAAGTGTGGAATACTTGAAGTTCAGGCTACTGTCATTAAGTGTTTTCACCAGCTTTTCTGTATCATTTGAACCTAGGGAACCAGAATTGAATAGTAATGAGGAACTAGGGTAGCAATTTGTAATCAAAGGAGGCAATCAATCATGCATTATATAGCAGATTGAGCTGCCTAAAATTTTTCCTTCTTTTTAGAAGCATATTTAACACATTTGGAGGCTTTGTGAAGTACAAGCATCTAGATTCCTACAACTTTCAATATTGAGATTATTGCACCATGACTGCCACATCTTTCCAGAAAAAGCTTTTTACCTCTTCGTTTCTTTTGTATATATCTGTGCTTCCAGATATAAAATCCAATTGCTACTCCAACTACCAGCAGAACCACCGAACTGACAACTGAAACTGCTATCACTATGGTTGTACCTGCAAAAATCATCAATCGAAACTCATAATCAGGTCAAATTTACTATGATAAAAAGGTCCCTAAACCTACAAGTTGGGTCACCAAACGTAATGATACACGTTTGACCAACTCCTAGTTCATTTACCTTTTGAATTTCCATTTCCCGGTTTCTTGTTGAGGAAATCTTTGTCTGAGTACCTCATGAAGCAGCCAGTGTTCAATGCTCGCCCCTCCGACCAAGGCAAGCATTCCAATATTGAAGCAGATGCATTCTCTAAACATGCTTTGCAGGAGTTTGCATTTAAAGTCCTCCAACAATCAGCCAGCACATAAACTGCCTCATTCACTGCCCCAGGTACAGTCTTCGGAGCTGTTGCAGAGCCATTTTGGTTTGGTGCTGCCAGAACTGCACTGCTCACAGCCTGTCTAACTGATTCTTCATACGTTGAGTTCTTCCTAATTGTATTCCCACATATGGCCCTGTCACCAGGTCCAGTATACTCCTGAAAGAAGCTATAATTGTCTAATCTCATGAAGCAACCATCTAGGTAAATACAACCTGAAGTGAAACCAATGCACTGGGAAAGAACCAGGCGAGCCTGAGCATAGCATAATACACAATCAGTTAAAGAGAGATCCCCATAGCACTGGGCAAGGCCATAGTTAGTATCAGGGCCTGAACCTGAAACTGCTAATCCAAAACCTGAAGCTCGCATTTGGTCACTGATGTTTTCCATTGTAGCAACAAAATTTGGAACAAAAACAGAGGGATTGTGCTCCATTTGGTTGCCACATGTCAAGTTTACTGTTTGAGATCTTGGATCTCCCATTGCTGTTTCTAGGATTAATAAAGTCTTGATAACAAGGAAGATAAGATATAGGGAAGGGACAAACGGGAATTCTTTCTTCATTTTTGGTATGAATTAGTATTTGTATTACTGTATCTGATATTAATTGTAAGGCTGTTGAACAATGAGTTTCAGTACTATCTATGGCAAGAAGAAATACAAAGTTGTTGGGTACCTATAAAGAAGAGAATAGGTAAGAAAATTTGTTGAAAATAAAGAATGACAATTACAGATGACAACGCAAACAAGGAAGCGTTTATAATCCTCATTATAATGTATTTAAATGCTTGTTCCTTCAATTTTTTTTTCCCGTCTTCTCTTTCCACACTAGGACATACTGATGTCAACTCATGCTTGCAGCCATCATTAGCAGTTAGCAAAAGTCCTCTCACCGTAATTGTGGGATCCAATGGCATTCATTCTTGACATATCAGCATCTTTTTAAAGTAAAATATGGAGCAAATTTCAAGATAAACTTGATTTTTTTGTTGGAGAAGAGAAACTGAGAAAGTCTAAATCCATACACTTTTGCTCTCATTTTTTCACAACTTTTTGAGTTAATAAGTCATGATTAGTACATGAAAAAAGTATGTTCGATACTAAACCCTAGTCATAACTTGTCACTTTGACATACGATGAAAAAAAAAAAGTGCTTAGTAGTTACAACTTGTTAAAAGATATCCTCCATCCCCATTAGCATAGTTTAGAGGCGTGAAACTAAAACCAAAAATGTACTAATTAGACAGTATTAGCATTGATTTTTTTGACACAGTCTTTGAAGTGTGAACGGTTGAGCTTTTCATTTCGATCAACTCAATTCAAAAGGGCACGTCTTGTTGTAGAATTGTCTATGTGATGGTACTTGCATCACTAAAGTAGTGAAAGGACAGTAATCACATTTACGACCCAGTTTACTAATATAAAAAAATCAGAAATGTAGTAATCAGAGACCCTACAGCCCAAAAAAAAATGGATATAATATGGGCCCACAAAACGTTTAAGTCTGGCCCAAAATGATAAATGCCTCGACCAGATCACAACTCCACCCCCCGCCAATTAGGCACTGCCCGCAACTGGACACTGACTACTCTATTCAAGATTACACTTACTGTCTGTTTTTCCAAAAATCCTTTCCCGAATCCCGGTAATAACTTTATTTATTACCTAGTGGAAAAAATTCGGAGTTCAACCCCATCTTCTATTACTTGTCCTTAACAACAAATCATATAGGTATCAATTTTTTTTGCGACAGATAAATATATTTCAAGTACAACTGTATACGTGCTTCAAGCTTAGCTGGTTTTAACTTTTAACTTGTAAACTCTGGTTTTCTTTTTTCCTTTTTTCATTGAAATCCAGTAGCTGCAAATGAAGAGGAGATGATGATTTTATTACAGGAACTATATTATACTAAACTTAATTAAAAGCAGAAGAAAACAATCAACTTTATCACAAATAATTAAATCCATCAAGACAAAAGACCAAATTAACTCAAATTTCACATATTCAATTCCACCGATAAGAAACAAAATTTCCAACAAGTTTGAAAAGAAAAATCCATGGTAGGAGAGGTTAGATTAGAGTGACTTACTTTTTTGGACAATGGGTTGCTGAAATGCTGAGCTTGGGCTTCTGTGGTTGAATTTGATATAGTTGGAACTAAAAAATATACCAAAAAAAAAAAAAAAAAAGCTAATGTATTTGTAACTTATAAATGACACCAAGAAAAATAAAAGGTTGTGTGTAAAGGACAGGTGTCGTGTCAAAGAAATAAATATTGTATTTTTTTTTCATAAAAAAAAAAAAAAAATGATACCAAGAAAGAGAAAGAAAAAAAAGGTTGTGTGTGAAGGAAATGTGTCGTGTCAAAGAAATATTTTAAGTGTAATGCAAAAAGTCAAATGAAGAATCGATAGGAAAGATTTCAACGAAAAAAAGCATAGCATAGAGTCTTGTTGGGATCAACTTATTTTGCTGGAATTAAAAATTTTTTGTTGAAAGTACTGTAGATAAAGGTAAAAATTAGTTGAAATAGTTTAATGAGACCCATGAATAGTACCAAAAAATGCAGTGGGACTCATGAATAGTAGTAAAAATAAGCTAAATAGTAAAAAAAACTGGCTTTTTAATTTGAAACCAAATACACATTTAATTAGACTGGAACGCAAGTCGTTCACAGCACAGGACAATGTAGTTGGGAGTGTGACGTGAAACAAAACGCGTTCTCTGACTAGAGTCAACAGGGTTGCGTATTTGACAAGTGCGGATGAGGAGTCCTCTTCTTCACCTTTAGATTTACCATTTTGCCCTTGCTTAAGAGCAATCGCATCAATTCGTGCAAGAATTCCTATCTATAGTGGCATAAGAATTTACTTTTTTATTTATTTTACATACTCATTTTTCAAAACACTCTACATTAAATTATCTATTTTACACTATATTTCATTAAAATATAAATTTTTTTTAATTTTTCTCTTTTTTCACATTTAACAATCACCATCTACTATCTTTCTTCATTTTCGAGATACGTAAAGAAAAAAAAATAAACAACTAAATACAAAATGAATTGAGCCTGTAAATTTACACGGTTACTTACTGATGTAGGTTATTTTTAGGTAAAACTGTGTAAATTTTACACATTTTTCTATTATACTCAAAATGATGTGAATGTTCTAATTTTCTTCCTCTTTTGCCAATGGTATTTCATTGAGTTGTTGTGCAGCGAACCCACCAATGGTTTGGTCGATTTTTAGGAGTTGACGGGTTGAGTTAAGTTGACTTGCCATTTTTTTGGCTATGAGTTGAGTCAAGTTCGGGTTAGGAGATTCACAAATTTTTTTAACCCAACCCAACTCATTTATATTTAAAATATATATTATACTTTTTTTGTTAATTACTCTTTTGTCCCTCTCATTGATATAAAATAGAACTATTTGATATTTTACAACTGAGAAATAATTTGATATCTTACTAATTAAATGTCGTTTAGTATGTGTTTAACTCCAAATTAAAAAGCTAGCTTATTTTACTATTCACTTATTTTTGCTACTATTCATGGACCCCACTACACTTTTTGGTACTATTTATGAATTCTATTGTACTATTTCAGCTAACTATTACCTTTATCTATAGTACTTTTATCAAAAAGTTTTCAATTTCAGCAAAAGAAGTAGACCTCAAACAATCCTTTAGTTTGATTATTTGTGTGTCATGCTATATATGCTTAGAATTTTAGGAAGATGGTAGTGGAACCTGAAATATTGTTGCTTGTTATTGTTCTAGTGCTTAGGGTTTTTTATTTTATTATAAATAAAAATATAAAAAAGTAAAAAAACTATCCATCCCAACCCACGTGAGTTGGGTTGGACTCATGTGACGGGTTGAGTGTTTTTTTTTTTTTTTTTCATGGTGAGTTGGATTGAAATAATCTCAACCCCACCCATGCACACCCCCTAGTATTTCTACTTCCTGAAACTATAATTTCATAGTAGATAAGATCCACACATGTGAGATTCATACATACTTTGAGAAAAATATCTCAATCTCATGAGATTGTTAATATACTTTTGGCGAAAAGGACATTTTGGTCCCTACATTTTCGCACGATTCCTACTTTGGTCCCTAAATTTTATTTTTACCGCTTTTAGTCCCTATTTAGAAAAATGCCTTCTGTTTTAGTCCTTTCCGTCAGTGCCGTTAGGGCACTGACCTACGTGGCAAACGGAATTATTAAAATAATAATAAAAAATTTTATTTTGTCATTAAAAAATGCCAAGTCAGCATTTAAATTTTAAAAAATAATTTATTAAATTTAACTAAATAAAAAAATAAAAAACAGAAATAAAAATAAAAAATCACATTAATTAAGATTGAAGTGTGTCTTGAGCAAGAACAACAGGAACACATACACAAACCCAGAAATTAAAATTCAAAAATTAAAATTTTCAAAATCATCATTTTCTCAACCCAGCAAAATCATCAAATCCTAAAACTCCAAACTACCAAATCAATCCAAAAATACCTCACAACCAATCCAAAAATATTCTGCACCGTGGAGAAGCTCAAGAAGCTTGCGTCCAGTGACGCGAAACTCACGAGCGTCGAGCTCCAAGTCAGCAGCCCTACGGTCCTGCATGATCTGATCCAAATCTCTCTCGTCCTCAAGCGAGTCATCCAGTCCCACCGACTCTTACTGGTCCTGCTCATCCATTCTCTGATAATCACTACATTTCATTTCACCAAGTCCCACATGTTTCAACAATTTTCAAAAAACGAAGGAAGCAAATATCGAGATCGGATTTGAGTCGAGAGAGTACTTACTCCAAGAAAGTGTCGTGGAAAAGGTCCTCTCCGTCGTCCTCTTCCTCGACCTCTTCCGGCTCGTCTCAGATGATTTCGGGATCCACGGCGGCCTCGTCGTCGATGTCGATGTCATCATCGTCCGTGAAGTTCTCGGAAGTGCGAGGGATCCGATCGGTGTTGAATCTGGCGGAGGTCGGTGATTCCGGCGTTGAAACAGGCGTCGGATTCTCTCCGGAGTTCCCTCCGTCTTCTCCTCCACACCATCTCCAAACTTTCATGTGTATGTGATGATTTTGAAAATTTTAATTTTTGAATTTTAATTTCTGGGTTTGTGTATGTGTTCTTGTTGTTCTTGCTCAAGACACATTTCAATCTTAATTAATGTGATTTTTTTATTTTTATTTCTGTTTTTTATTTTTATTTTTGGTTAAATTTAATAAATTATTTTTTAAAATTTAAATGCTGACTTGGCATTTTTTAATGACATAATAAAATTTGTTATTATTATTTTAATAATTCTGTTTGCCACGTAGGTCAGTGCCCTAACGGCACTGACGGAAAAGACTAAAACAGAAGGCGTTTTTCTAAACAGGGACTAAAAGCGGTAAAAATAAAATTTAAGGACCAAAGTAGGAATCGTGCGAAAATGTAGGGACCAAAATGTGCTTTTCGCCTATACTTTTTTGGGGAAAATTGTAATGATCTCCCTTGAGATTTTTCATTATTACAATCACCTCTCACCTCCCATCTAGTTTGAAATAAAGACACTCACCTCCATTAAAATGCAAATTATTTACATTAACCTTTCTTAGAGGACTAAAAAAAGTTTTAAAAAATCTTTAGTGTCCTATTTTTACCCTTTACTTAAATTGTCATCCTCATACCCTCTAATTGGAATTTTGGTATTTTTTAAGTTTTTTTTTCCCGGGATTTTCAAAACCTTTTTTCAACTATTCAGGGGAGGTGAAAATAAATAGTTTACTTGTTAGGAAAGGTGAGTGTCCATTTTAAATTAGAGAGAAGCTAAATATAATAACAAAAAGTATTTGCTACTTCCCCATGCAGGTAAGACTCTTTTAAAGAATCCTTAACAAGTGCATAAGATCACTCTTTAATAAACATTAAAAAAATAGTGTTTGATAAGTCTCACTGAATGCTACAAAACTCTTTTTGTAGTCTTTTAGTGGGGAAAAAAAAGAAAAGAAATTTGGAGTTTTTAGAATTTGTAGGTGTGACGACCATGATACTAACCACTACTCCCAAAATCTTGAGGTGTTAGGAAGAAGCACATCAAAGTCTTTATCTAATGATCGCGCCTATACATGCCATGGGTGAGCATGAGGGGCTTCGCAGTGCATTGGTAGACTTGCACGGGCTGACTAGGCTCTCAAGCATCGATGTCAGGAGACCCCATAAGGCCACATGACAAAAAATCATTAGGCTGATTGCTGAACATTCCAACAGTAGGGAAAAAGAAAACTCTTTAATTCATTGTTCATCTTGTTAAATCCACTCTTCTCAAACCAAAAAAATAAATCTTGTTAAATCCATTAATTTAGAATGCTATTCGTTGTAATTGGCCAAATATTAAATAGGTTTTCAAAAATTTACTACTAAAATTCTACCGTTACAACTCTACTGCTTATTGCGATGCCAAAGTGTTACTGAAATTCTAATTTGTTTGGGCATATATTCAAATTCCAACGTTACCGTTTTTAAACTTGGATCCTTATTTTTATACTGATGATAAGTGATGCCTACTTCTTAATATTATTATAATTCTTAATTTTTATAGACATCCTTATTATGTAATTGGTTTTTCAAGTCTCATTGTTAGATAATAATGGTGTTAAGAATGTTTATTATTTGTCTTTAATTGATATGAAATAAAACCACATCTGTTGTTATATTTTTGATGGGTATAAAAAGCATTTTGGAAAATAACGAAGGTACTTTGGAGTACGAAGAAATTGTGCTCCCTCCATTTACATTCGTAGTAGACCCTATCATGAATTTAATGAGTATACTTTACTACGAATATGAGAGGATAAAGCATCATTCTCCGTGCACTATTATTATAATTCTTAACTTTTATAGACATCCTTATTATGTAATTGGCTTTTCAAGTCTGATTGTTAGATAATAATGGTGTTAAGAATGTTTGTTATTAATTTGTCTTTAATTTTTTTTTTTTTTTTGGGAGAAGGTTATTTGTCTTTAATTGATATGGAATAAAACCACATCTATTATTATATTTTTGATAGGTATAAAAGTATTTTGGAAAATTCTTAGGCACCCTGTAGTACAAAGAAATTGTGCTCTATCTACTCACATTCGTGGTGGACCCTATTATGAATTTAATAAGTAGACTCCACTATGAATATGAGAGAATGTAGCACCATTTTCCATGTTCTAGGAGGACCTAAGAATTACTCAAAGTATTTCTATTTCATATTTTATGTATATAATATAGTAAAGAGTACCACGTAATGATATTTTCTTTTAGAGAGTTTCAACCAAGGGAGTCAATCTCGTACTAAATACTGTACCGATTTGACCAGTGGAACGATATATTTCGGTATTAGTCAATACCGGTATACCGTTTCAGGTTTACCGTTATTTTTTTATATTTATAAATATATATATATATATATGTATGCATGTTTACCATAAATATATATATATATATATATATATATTTATATATATATTATAATAAATATAAAAGTTTACCATAAAATATTACCTCAATTCAGAACAAATTATTCATGGTTTTAGACTTTAACACCAATTAAAAGAAAAAAAACACAATATAAAAAATAAAAAGCTTAATTGTTCATTACATACTAAAAAAACAAATAATACTAATAAATTAATGCAAGTTACTATTCTGCCCTTACCAAAATTCAAAAATTACAAAACTAAAAAAAAAAAAAAAAAAAAAAATCTTTTTTTTGTATTGGCCAGTAATGCCCGAAATTAGCCGATATGGCCGGTACAGTCGATATTTAAACCGGTACAAAAAATTGGTGTTTCGATATCGGTATACGTATCGGTATGGTACATACCGGTCGGTATCGGTATGGTATCGACCACCTTGGTTTTAACCTATGACGTACGCTCTTAATGATAATTATTTATTAGACTAAGACACCAATCGGATTTTGGTGTAGGTGGGATTGAACTCCAAATCTCTTATTCAACAATCAGTGACTTTACTAGTTGAGTTAATTAGAACCCATAATACCACGTAATGATTCAATGGAATAGAAAGAGATATGATAATATTTTGTTCTAATGGAAAAAGAAAAATGATGATTTGAATACCCTCACATTTTTTTTTCTTTATTAATCATTAAATTAAATAAATCCTATGTCTCCTAATGAAAACATATTTTACATTTTTTTAACTTGGCCTACACAATACTCAAAATAATTAAAAGGTAATACTTCATCTAATTGTGCAATGGCCTAAATCAAATAAAGAATTCAAAACATGCATGCCTCATAGCGGTAATACCCTTAATCATAATGTATTATAAGTAGTATGCTCTTCATGTGAGTACTTTATGAGCCATTTATTTCTTAATAGAGTACCCAATAATCATTCGGGTCTTGCTTAATATATCTAAAAGGATAAAACTAATTTTATATATACTTTGTCCATAAAAATAAATATCATGTATTTTATTCTATAAGAATAATAAAATACATGTCCAAAATATAAAACTACTACAGAGATATTAAACACTAAAACATTAAAGAGTGACATGTTTAAATGACTTCTGTATTGGGTGGTTTGATTCAACACCCCCCCCCCCCCTCTCTCTCTCTCATTAAATACGGGTTTGGTTTGATTTGGTCCTTGATTATAGGGTGTATCAAAAAAAAAAAAAAAAAAAAGATTTCATTAATCACATAAAACAAAAACATAGACTGAGGGATTAAATTGTTACATTTAAAATTTTTTGAGGTACTAAAATCGAACAAACACCATATTTGAGGACAATAAATGGAATTTACTCTACATATTTTGTATAAATAAATTACAGTCTTCTCCAAAACCCTAATTTGTTTTAGTATAAATGTAGGGTGTCAAGGATAACAATTAAAAAGTTTGTGAATTAAAATCAGTCAATGTGCATTAGAAAAAATTATGTTTCACCCTTCAATAAATAAATAACAATATAACACAGACTAGGTCATTTATTTACTCATAAAAAAGACTAGCCTCATTTCAAATATTATATAAAAAAAATATTATTAGTTCCTTAGAAAATGGAAGGATTGTTAATTTGTTATGGTTGGTTACATCACATGGAGGCAGGATCGTCACATTTAAATCCCCTTGTCCAGGTGGCGGGCGCAGCATCTCCCTTTCCATATTTTTTTTTCTTTCTTTAAATAAATTAAGATGACTTTGAATTCCAATTTTCACATGATAGCTTACGATTGTCTTGCCAATTTTTAATAGCTAATTACGACAATTGTGGCTATAATCATGCCACACTTATGTCATTATTTACTCATAATTACAGCAAGTTGGTGCTTCAATCTTTTTTCTTTTTTTTTTGGAGATTGCTGCGACTCACATTGCATCTTAGTATTATTATAAACCTTCAACCTTGGACCAATAATAAACAATCTTAAAAGTAGCTTCAACCAAACGATATTAGCTTCAACGGTTCTGAATTCTGATGGTCTTAAATAGCATTGCAGTTGTCAATTGAGTTTAACAGTAAATACAAACCCTCTATCTCATTTTTTTGAATTTTACTTTATGTTCTATCAATGTCATGGTTGAATAAGAGATATGAGGTTCAATCACTACTTATACCAAAATTTGATTGTTGTCTTAGTCTGATGATAAAAGAGCACAAATCACAAAAACTGAGGTTGAATAAGAGATATGAGGTTCAATTACTGCTTACACCAAAAACCGATTGGTGTCTTGGTCTGTTAGTTTGATAGTAAAAGAGCAAAAATCACAGAAACGGATATCATAGATTGAAACTCTAAAAAAAAAAAAGGGTTTGTGATGTGTTTGATTTTTGATTTCTTTCATTTTAAACTTTGGTCAATTTATAAAGAAAGTCAAATGAATATATGACAAGTTGTGATTGGTATAACACAAAAAATGGGATGACTGCTTTAGCATAATGACATTTAGGGGCGGAGGAGGGTGGGTGGGGCTAAGGGGGCCATTGATTTTTCAAAAATCTCTCCTCCCTCTTATATTTTAGGTTTTTTTTTAAAAGAAAAATGAATTTTAGATATAAATTTAAATAATGACCACTAGATTTTTACTAAAAACATGTAACACATTTATTTAGATGACTAATGCATCATTTTTTGTTTCCTCTAATTACTCTTATACCATAAATAACTCATTAATTCAAAGTGTATTTAATGTATTTCATACAAATAGAAACGTTTTATATATTATTGTAAGGACCTCAAAATCTTACAGCCCAAGCCCACTTAGAACAGTGAGTTTGTACAGTTCAACTTTGGCCCAAATCAATAAAGTTGTAAGAGGTGGAATCAAACAATAAGAGAGGACCTTGCCCGAAAATGAAAATAGGGAAGAAAAGGGCTTAATATTATAGAATATGTGAGCAAATGTCTAAGTACAAGCTTGCCCAAGGAGGTCAATTTCACACAGAAAATTGCACAGTTCACTCTCTTCTCTCAATGTTCTTGTTCTAATTCTCTTTTTTCTGATATTTCTGTCTGGATCCCTTTTTCTGAGAACTCTCTTTTTCTTATATACTCCCCCCTACTTCACATCTTGACCCCCCATCTCTACCTAACAAATTTCTCCTAATGACACTTGTCTCTTTAAACATCTAAGGAAGGTGGTAGAAGGAGTTTGCTCAGCTGTGAATTACACTGTTCAGGTCACTTCCTCATCAATGCAGCTGATAAAGTTGTTGCCTACCATTTAATGCGGAGGCAACAACATACTTCCTACTGGAAACTTCCCCTCACTTTTATGATTCTCTCTCCTCATCCAATCCTCCCTTCCTTGAGCTCCTAAGAATCTTTTGTCTCTTCCCCTCCCCTCCTTGGGTGAACTCCCTCCTTGGGCATGTGATGCCCCAATATCAACACTACAACCCAACGATCCCTTCTTCGGTTCTCAGGCCCCCACAATTATTACTGCACTGCTTCTTTCCTCTAATTAATCTTATACCATAATGGCATATCATAGAAATATATAAGTAAAACAACATTTGTAAAATAATGATACAAACATATTTTATGCGTGTAGGTTATCCTTCGAAGGGTTTGGCTTACCTCCAGTACTTTTTTAATTGGACATGTCATTTTGTTTTAAATATACAATGGCAAGTAGTAGTGAGTTTTAATCTCCACTTTTTATTTAGCTAGTAGTGACATGACAGTCTCTCATTAAAACAAAAGAAGATTCAAGTTAAAAAAGTATTGGAACTAAGCCAAACTCTTTTTCAAATTATATATATATATATATATATACTAGTTATAGGCCCGTGTGTTGCATAGTTTTATGAAAAAACTTATAAAATATATGTATAAATAATTATATATTTTAATAATTATTATAACAAAATAAGTACTAATTTGTTAGTGACTTGAAGTATTGTTAAAAATAATATCAATGATTAAAAAATGTTAGAAGTATTTTTTTCCTTTGGAAAATCTTTGAATACTTATTTGTACACTATATTTTTAGAGTATCCTTGTTCTTCTTCGTCATTGTTCTTTATTAAAATCTTTAGACATATTATTATAAAAATTGGCAACTTTTAAGAGATAGAACTATTCAAAGAATAATAACCTTTAATTTGTTCTAATTATAGAACCTATCATAATTTTTGCTTCCTGTACGTTGCACGACTTTATACATAAATTCATATAATACAAATTTGAGAAAAAAAAAAAGAAAATGAATAGTTTGAATTGTAAGAGAGACACTACGTGTAAATGAAAAAAAAAAAAAAAATGCAGAGCTCTACATATAGATTACACACCTTTCTTAGGATGCTTGGAATCTTTTATGACAAACCTGGAAAACAAAATCAAGAAAAAAATTAAACCAAGTTAAAAAATAAAAATAAAAATAAAATAAAATAAAATTGAACCATATAGATTGTAAAATTGCATCTGAGTCTATGACCATTTAATGCCAGGCTTTAAAATAATTTTTTTCTATAAAGAGCTATCAGTTCCACTTTGATTTTACTACTTTAGTCAAATAAGTTCCATAATCGCAAGGAAAAAAAAAACCTATTTTATAATGATGGTCCAAAATTTTGCAATTTAAAACAAAAAATATAAAAAGATTAATGAAGAATTTGTTGGGAATAGAAAATTATACTAATAATTAGCAAAAAAATATTAATTAATGTTGCAAACGGATACATAATTCTATGCACACTTTACATAAATAAATGCTGATATTCAAAATAAAAATAAAAAGTAAAAAGGGAACAACATGAATAAATCATACTTGACAAAATTTATTTCATTTTGTTTGATAAATCATATAAAATAAATCGTATTAACTTAGTTTTAGTGTATTTAAATGATCTAGAAAAATAATGAAGCATATACTTTTGAGCCTAATCACATCTAGCAAAATAATAAAGCATTCAAAATATTGAAAGGCAATTTAAGTTCATATATGCTTGCATGAGATACGTACCTGTCCATAGTAGCAATGGAAGCCTCATCTTTGAAATGAAGAATCAATGTAATGCTAATAAAAAATAAAAAAAATAAAAAAGAGAAAAAGAGAACGTGGTTGATTTTTATATATATATATATATATATATATATATATATATATATAAATAATGCAAAAATTCATATCTAGTTAGACATCTAGAAGATGAAAGACAACCTGCAAAAATGACAAATTTAACAAAAAGAAAAACACGGCTAGGTTCTTAGTTGCGCTGACAGAAAAACAAAATGTATCATAGATAATCAACAAATATTAAGCATTGAATCCAACACTACTTTCACTCATCATCCTCGTCATCATCGGCTACAGAGTTAAAAGCATTCAATCTCTCAATCAATTTGGCCTTCCTTTCCTCGTATGAAAGCTTCTTCAAGTCAAACCTCTTGTGTTCCTTTGGAGGCTATTTCTCAGACTTCTTATTCTGATAGATTTTTTTTTTTTTTGTTTAAAATGTCATCAACGTAGAAATTATCAATTTAATGGAGATATATACTGTTTTTTGGCATAGATAAAGATTATCAAATTAATGGAGATATATACTATTTCTTTGGATAGATTTATATTAATCACCTCTTGAAGAATTTGGATTTTACTTATCCCTTAATAATCAAGTTTTGTAACTTGATATTCTGATAAAATAATATTAATTAATAATAATAATAATAATTAATAAAATTTAAGTTTCAACTTGAGGAAATAGAAACAACAAAGATGTGGGATGAGATTTAAATTTAGAAATTTTTTAAAATAGACTTTTAATTAGAGTAGAATTAAAATTTTGAAAATTTAGATGATAAATATTATCTAAATTAAATTTTTGTATGTTAAATATTATCCCTTAATTTAAGAAATATATCCTAACAAATAAAAAAATAATGTTAATCTAATTTTATTTAATGATAAGAATGAATTAGAGTCCTGGTAGTATACTATTCCTTTTTAGTTCTTTAAAAATCTAAAATTTTAATAAAATTTATGCAATTTGGTGAAGTCACATGACGCAATCATGGCATTTAAGCCCAACTTTTATTATATATATATATTTATATATATTCAGCTTGGCTCCCCTGGATAAATTTTCTAGCTACACTACTAATGACAGCTGCGCAAGGGTAATTGCTAATCACAACTTTGCGGGTAATTATTAGATACTCCCAGAGTATTCAATAATTTTCCCAACTTTGCATACTCCATCAAAAAGTCTAATAATTTAATTAGCATCTCATGGTGTTTGCTAGTCCCAATTAGGCGGAGATCAAGGGAATCATGGAGCTTAATCCTTTTCTATTAAGGTTTGGGAATCATAGATCTCTTTATCTGTAAGTTGAAAAAGATTTCCATCGTTGGCGAACTTGAAGCAGAAAGCTAAATTCAAAGAGAGGGAAGCATCCGCCACTTTCTTCAACATAGTGACTAAATTGACATTGATATAAAAACTTCCCCAACCAAGACAGAAAATTCAACTCCGTGTGATTTGCAAAGCAGAAACACAAGGGAGCTAAATCCTATATTCATCAATGCAAATTGGGTCCGTAGGGAATAGGGATCCAATTTTCTAAAGCAGTTTATATAAACAGAAAAAAGTATCAAAGGACGATATAGCAGAATAAACAAATCAAATGGATCAAAGTGGATGCAGGCTTTCTTAGCCAAATCACTTTCAAATTCTTGTCTTTATTTCATTTTTTCATGCTCAATTGAGTTTTACTATGTTTTCAATAGATTATGTTAGGTTTTAAATATTTAGGAATAAATGTTTAAGTTCTAATTTTATGTAAGTTGGCAAGCTAAGAATTAAAACATGTCTAATTTAAGATTTCTAAGTCCTAGAACACTGTTAGACATTGCTCATGTTGGTTCAAGTCAAGATTCAAGAATAGTCAAGCTACATAAAGAATAATTTAGAATCTGCAATGTTCGACCGATCGAGAATCGTATTCTGCAGAATTTAAATCAGGCTCAAAGCCTGCGAAAATGTTTAGAGTTTGTGTCCAATACTACCAGGTATAAAAGAGAAACCCCAAATACGTTTCAGAAGTTCTTGGAAGACTTGTAAGTTACTCCTGTGAGATTTGTGAGGTTTTGTAACCTTCTAACTCAACAAGCCTCTATTGAGAAAAAGATCCATATTCAAGAACTGGTGGAAATAAGTTGCTACATATAAGATCAACAACTGTTGATAATCTAAAACTTTGAGTGGGATCTCAATGTTACAAAAGTGGGTGTTTGTGTGTGACATATACAGATAGAAGAGTCTGTGGATTCAGAGTTGCATGTGGTCTCGTGATAAAGGTGATGGGGTAAGGATGGAGTGAGATTTTAACCCCGTACTACAAGGCGGGACAGAGATGGGTTTAGACTTTTTAGACCCATCTCACCCTACCCCGCATTGATAAAGGTTACAATTGTAAATTTTTCATACCCTAAAACCCTACTCATTAAACAAACAAATCAATATTAGCTTATTATATTCTTCCCAACATAGCTTTCTATCTCTATTTTGTTATTTTTTATATTATGAAACTTTTGTTTCTGTTGTGATATTGTCTTGTTAAACACTTGGATAATATTATTAAGATTTTGTTAAAAATTAGTTTGATTTTATGTGATAAATTTAGTTGTAATTTCAAGCATATTTTTATTAATGAAACAGGTTTTATTTTTATTTTTTAAAATTGTAATAGTTGTGGAGCAAATTAACAAAAAGTAGAGTTTTATGTGGTGAGGCGGGGCTTCGTAGGGCCCCAAGGGGCAGGGATGGAACAAGAAAGTTTTTCCTATCATGCGAGGTGGGGTAGGGATGGAGTAAGACAAAACCATGTAAGGCGGGGGTGAAAACTCCATCCTTCAGCCCAGACCTGCCCCATTGTCATCCCTATATGAGATTAGTTTAGGGTTATTTTTTTTTTTTTTTTTTTTAATTAGTAGTAGTTGATTTAGTTTAATAATTAGTCTAGTTGATTAGTAGAGTATGCAAGGCTGACTCTACTATATAAGCGAATGAGGCAGTCACCCAAGGCCCCCATTTAGAAAAAGGCTCTTAAATTTTAACCAAACAATAAAATAATATATTTTTATTAATTGAAAAAAAAAAAAAAAAGGGAGAAAAATGTTACATCCACAACATTTTTCACAACAAATTCTAAGTAATAGGTTGTTATTAGCTGTTATTGGAGGGGGGGGGGAAGTAATTTTAGTGGTAGGTTCAAATTAGAACCAGTTACAACTTAATACTTAGGATTTATTATGAAAATGTTGTGAATGTAGCACTTAATTTTCACAAAACAAAGAGCAATACATAAAGAATTTCAAAATATTTTTCACAACAATTGAGTTGGCAAATTTTACTAGTTTTCATCTAGGTCTACCATTAACATCACATTTTCACTTATCACTACCAATCTGCCACATTAACAACTGTGAAAAGTTTTGTCAATTTTTTTATCAATAGATTTTTTTTGAAGAAAAAAAAATCTACATGGTTAATTAGTAATTTTGCATCTTGAACAAGATAATAGAATTTAAGTAATATTAAAATTTATTTTTCAAAAAAATTCATATGTAAATATATAAAAAGTCTCAAATTAGCTTTCACCTAAGACCCCCATATGCATCAAGCCACCTCTAAGAGTACACATCAATGGTATAAAATCTCCAAGAACTTCCATTTATTCTTTTTAAAAATATTTATATTTTTTTATCCATTTAAATCATTTTTTTTAAACAACTTCCGGTCCACATGGCAAATTGGCATTTTTTGGTGATAAACTACCAAATGTCCAATAGATATGGGAAAATTACACTTTATTACCTTAAACTATACACTAAATTACATTACACAATAAACTATTCTTACGCACACATTGCACCCTAAACTATCACACTAATAACAATTTACACCCTGACGTTAGTTTCACTGTTAAGTTAGACAAAAATTAAAAGCACATGACTTGCACATAATTTTACACTAGAAAATGTAGATAACATTTTTTTTTTGGTCAAAACAAATTGAGCATACCAAAGAATAAAAATAAGGCAAGGCTATCTAAATTTTAGAGAAAAAATAATTTGAGTCTAGTCACATCTACGCCATAAAGTATAAACCACTATGACTAATTTGGTCACAATTGATGCTCTTCCTTGTAATATATATATATATATATATATATATATATATATATATATATATAAATATATAAGTTGAAGCGCAGTATTTAATATTGCTAAACTCTTGTTGCGCCACTTCATTTGCCGCATCATTAGTCACATAATCATTATTGTTAGTATTTATTGTTTATACATAATTTATTTTACAAAAACATATAAGTAGATTTTTGACTTTACACATTTATCGTGGGCAGTTTTAACTTTACATATAACCCTGCCTTTACATATTCATCTATTTTAGTTTAAATGTTTATAAGTAAATAATGAAAGCAACGCAAAATCAAAAACCCAAAAACAAATATCTATACGTATCTAAACGATATATAATAATGGAAGTTTTGAAATCAAAACTCTTTTTGCACCACATCTTTAGCATTATTTCTTATTTTATTTTATTTTATTGTTTTTTGTAATATTTTATTCGTTCAACTTTTCATCTTCTTCAATCATTGTCTTTTTAGTTCAATCTTTCACCTCCTCCAATCTTTGTCTTTTTAAAAATTTCATTTGACTCCCTTAATATATTTTTAAACATTTTATTTAGCATCCTTTCTTATTCTATTTTATTTTTTTGTTTTTTGTAATTTCTTATTTGTTCAACTTTTCATCTTCTTCAATCATTATCGTTTTAGTTCAATCTTTCATCTCCTCCAATCATTGTCTTTTTAAAAATTTCATTTGATTCTCTTAATAAATTTTTAAACCTTTTTCCTTTATACCTTTTTAAATTCTACAAATTCACTTTGTTCAATCTTTCATGTACCTCAACCATTCCTCCTCCTTTTTAATTTTCATATAAATTTCTTCTTACTTCATTTCCAGCTCTCTCTTATTCCTTCCAAGTTGTCCACGACAAAAAAAAAAAAGTTCAACTCTCTCTCTCTCTTCAATTTTGCTTCTCTTTCAATAAATTTTTTAATATTTTTTCAACCACTTTATTTATTTATTTTTTCTACTAATGATTCTTTTTGTTATTGTTTATTTAATTGTCACATTCAAGTTGTTCATGTTTTTGGTATATTTATATTGATTTTTATGAATATTTAGGTATTTTGGTATTCCAATTCCCGACCACAAATTCTTTTTCTTAATCCCATTAGTTTGATTTGATTTGGGTTAATAATTAGTTGTTTTGCAAGTTAAAATTCAATTAGTGATCCATTTAGATGTTAAACTATGAGATTTTACTAAGTTTTGTTATTTTTTAATCCTTTTAGGTGGACAAAAACAAAGGTTAGTCACACGAAAATAATCAGATGAGTGACATATTTTAGCTTTTGCATTTTTTTTTCATTATTATTATTATTATTATTATTATTTTATAACAATGCATATATAGAAATTTAATTCTAAGATTTTGCTAATAATTTTTTATTTGTTAGTCTTTTTGGTGAGAAATTGCAATTTTTGTAAATAAAATAACCTCAATAGATTATCAATGACAAATTTATTTCCTAATTGGTCCAATTATATTGTTAATTTTTATTAATTTTTTAGTTGCGTTTTTTGGTGTTTTGGATTTTAGAGTAGAACAAAATAGGTTTGAGAAAGTTTGTTTAAAACTAGGGCAAATTACAACTTGCCTACTTGTGGTTTAGTCGAAATTTAAGTTGCCTACTTGTGGTTTGAAATTTGACACTTTACCTACCTAAATTTTGACCGAAATTTAAATTGTCTACCTGCGGTTTGAAATCTCATGATAAAAGTTTTCCGCTGGATCCTTTTTGATCTTGTATTTTTATGTTTTTGTGTTTTTGAAGGAGAGAGACACAAAAGTGGAGCAAAATTACATATTTAGCCATGTTTTTAACAAAGATATGTTACGGAACTTTAACTAAACTAACCTCAGGTGGATAAAGTGTCAAATTTCTAACCACAAGTAGGCAATTTAAATTTCAGCCAAACCACAGGTAGGTAAATTGTAATTTGCCCTTAAAACTAAGAGAATATTTTCCAAATTTTATATACTTTTTAATGATACTCAAAATGTTATAAATAAATTTTATTAAAAGATGAACATTTTTGCTAACGTGCCTTTTGAATTCGTGAGAAAAATTGTATTGTTTTAATTTTGGTACTACATAAATAATATATACATATATATATATATATATATTACATTTTTTATTGTTCATATAATACATGAAAATACGATTATGAAATACATTACATTTTATTAAATTAATCCAAATTGCAAAAAATAAATTTAATGAGACGACCCTAAAAAAATTATCACGCGCAAAGCGCGGTTTTAGGGCTTGTTATTTATAAATTTCAAAAATTGCACTTTATAACTTTAAACTATATAATACATGAAAATACGATTATGAAATACATTACTTTTTATTATATTAATCCAAATTGCAAAAAATAAATTTAATGAAACGACCCTAAAAAAATGATCACGCGCAGAGCGCGGTTTTAGGGCTCATTATTTATAAATTTCAGAAATTGCACTTTATAACTCTAAACTATACCCTATATTATACTTTGTACTATAAACTTTTTGAATGCATGAATTGCACCATAGATTATGACCATTGTTACACTTTGCATCCTAACATTAAGTTTGCTGTTAACTTGGACGGAAATTCAAAGTTTTGGGTGCAAAGTGTAATCAAGATTATAGTTTAAGATGAAAAAATATAATTTATCTTTTGTTTTTAAATAATTAAGAAGATGGAAAATTAGGTATTTTCATATGATGCCATATTTTTCCATCTAGGTTAACAAGAAACTTGATGTCTGAGTGCAAAATGTAATAACGATCATAGTTTATGGTGTAAAACGTGCATTCGAAAAGTTTAGGATGCAAAGTGTAATCGGAGTATAGTTTAGAGTGGCAAAGTGTAATTTCCCTTGAATTTCATATCAATTGAATATATCCCAAATGTGGGACTAAATACACACCCACAAAACATACAGTCAACTAATTCAATGTCAATTTGGGGCATCATAATTACACTATGTATCTCTAGCAAAAATGAGCATTGAGGATACAAAAAAGGACAATATTACACATTTTAAATAGATATAGTTATAGAATGTGTAAAATGCATTTTAGAGTGATTGCCGGACACAGGCTAAGAATTGTAAGTTCTAGATGGTATATATTGACGGATTTCTGCACTGCTGGAATTGAGAAATGGTGGATGTGTTGGCTGAGGAATTTCATGATTATCAGATAACATTTTCACTACCGTTGACATTGATGGCCGCAGTTCTGCAGAGGCTTGTACACATAGTAGCCCAATTTGAAGTAATCGAGATGCCTCCTCTTCTTGGAACTGACCCTTTAAAGCTGGATCAACAGCTTCACATACCCTACCTATTCCATAAAGGTTCCAGACCTTTAAAAAAAAAAAGTGAGGTTTTGTAAGGTTTCCTGGCATGAAATTACAGGACGATTATTTGTCATTGAAGCCTAAATTAGCAGAAATGCCAAAGGAAAAAAGATTTACCATTTGTAGGATGGTATATGAATATTGAGAGAAGGTATTGTTCCTCTTTCCAGATACAACTTCAATTACAAGTACCCCAAAACTGTAAACAACTGCTTTCTCAGTCAATTTGCCGCGAAGAACATACTCCGGGGCCATGTAACCTCTACAAATGCAAATATGGTTAATGCCAAATAAGAGATGTATATGTAAGCAGAGATATTACACTGTATACTGCAAAGCTGTAAGGGAGGAATGTCAATGTGTGAATAGAACAAAAGGAAAATGAATTGATACTTTACTAGTATTGTCTTTTTCCCTGTGGTGATAATTTCCAATTAACAATAAGGACTTGAAAATAATACTAAAATTTATCCTAGAAAAACTGATGTTTCTTAGTATGTACCTAACATAAAATTATATAACACAATGAACAATTACATGTTTATAATGAGAATATCAACTTTGGATCAACCTTCCCCTAATTCAATACATTATATTAAACACTTCGAAACAATGGCACCAAGAGAGTAGTTAACTAATACAGTTTGGAGGTGTTCATCTAAATATCCTTTAAAATGCACTGAGACATAGTGTAATGATGAAATATCTGTTAATGTTACTTAAAAGAAATAACTAGGATAAACCTTGAACTTGAAATACCAAGACACAAGAATTTTTCCCGCATGAAGAGGACATTAATCACAGGAATGATAAAGGATATTATGGACCAAGGAAGATAACCAAAGATGGTCTTGCACTTACAATGTGCCAGCAATGCCAGTGCTGAGGTGTGTCTTATCTTCTGGAAATAATCTAGCAAGTCCAAAATCTGCAATCTTTGCTGTGAAGTCCTCTTCAAGCAGTATATTGCTTAATTTAATGTCTCTATGAATGATTCTCGTTTCTAGTTCCTCGTGGAGATAGGCCAAGCCCTCAGCCGTACCCAATATGATCTTATACCTCACCTCCCACCTTAGCAGCTGAAACTTCCTTTTAGCTGAACCAAATGAAGTGACATGTGTAAGTATATAAGTTAAATGAGAAAGGGTTATCTTCTAACATAAATAGTAATTCAAGATTAAATTACAACCAGAAAAGTAATCATGGAGGCTTCGATTTGGCACATATTCATAAACAAGAAGGCTTTCAGGGCCTGCAATACTGCATCCCAACAACTTTACAAGATTTTTGTGATGGATGTCGCTGATCAAATTGACTTCATTGAAGAAATGATCCACCCATTGTGTGGTATTGAAGAAAAGCCACTTAATGGCAACAACCTGCCCATCTGACAAAACTCCCTACTTTGATACAAAGAAATGTACCTAGTTAATTTCATTTGCTAAAATTAAAAATGTCAAAAAAGTAGACTTGAAATTACCTTGTAAACAGAACCGGATCCTCCTTGTCCCAGCTTATTGGAATTGTGAAAGTAATTTGTGGCCTTTTCTAGAACTTCATACTTATAATTGAGTTGGACTTGTTCACAGTGGCCAACATAGCGCCTAGTTGCTTTCTCTCTGAAACAAATATCAAGTCACGCTATATATTTAGTCCAGAGTCTAGACAAAGTCTTTCAACATCTAAGATATCAAAAAAGGTACCTCTCCTCCTCTTTAGTACATTCTTCCTCACAATGAAGACAGCCATTGCAATAACCAGCAAAAGAGCCAAAGCAGATGATGTTGCGGTCAAAGCTATAGCTAACTTGCTTCCTAACATTGATTAACATGTTACTCCGTGACCATCATTAATCAAAATAGAAGTCGAGCAATTAGTACACCAAATTATCTAATTAAGTAATCATTAATGTTGCTGAGATTTTTTGTACTATGAAGAATTTTTACACAAAAAACAAAGCATTACAATTTATCCTTGATGGCATAAAATTAGACAATATGGGCTAATTCAAATCCCAGTTTTTAGTCACTTTGTGCTGCAGTGGAAATGGAATAGAATCTTGATTGAAATTTTTAAACAACTAAAAAGGACAGTAATTCAAGGCTTCCACGATGGAAAACACTGATATCCCATTTGATTCGATGGAGGAAAGACAACAAAAAAAATGAAAAAAAATCATTGGAGCCAAACTCACCTTGATTACTGTATTTAACAGGCTGAGTCGAATTGGAATAGAACTTTTTTGTTGAATACCTCAAATAACAACCAGCGTTCAAGACCTTTCCTTCTTCTTTTGAAGTACATGAACTAATTTTAGAAACCGCATTGGCCAAGCAGTCCTCACAAGCAGTACCATTCACAAATTCCCAACACTGAGCCAATCCATAAACCGTGACATTTTCATTGGTCACAAACCCCACTGAAAACCCATCAGACTTAGGTGCTTCTACGCTCAGATTCATCACTAACTGATTGAAATTAGCGCTAAAAACAGAACCATTCCCAACAAACTCTTGGGCTCCACACACGGTCTTGTCTTCCACACTCAAAGTCTCATTGAAGAAAAAGTAATCATCGTACCTTAGATAACACCCATCATAGAAAAGCCTGCCACCACGAGTGGCTTTTTGAAGTGGTAAACACTTGAAGATCTGACTCTGGCACTGAGCAAAGCAAAGATCACAGTCTATATTAGTTAGATCTTTCATGCACTCACCAAATGCATAAACTGTGGTATTACCAGTCCCGTTCACAACAGCTGCGTATCTTTTTGTGGCAATCAAAGGGGTTATTGTTTGCATGGCCGCGAAAAAGTTGATTTTGAAGGTATCGCGCTGTGGTAAGGAAGTTTTGTTAGAGCATATGAGAGCAGCCTCTGTGGCTCTTGGGTCGGAAAGACAAGGATTTACAAACAAACATAAGGCTAGGAGGAGGAGTAGATTAGACATTGAAGATGGATACAAAGATGAACTACAGACTTGAACGAAAGCTCTAAAAATCTTAAAATGGTAGTTGTGATGCAAGACACAATGTTATTGATCAGTTCCTCATAACAGAATTTTAAAACTATAGCACTATGAGGCTAATGCTGATGGTGTTGCTGTTGTGTTCATTGAGTTCTTCTAGGTGATAGAATTTTAAAACATTTTCCCAAAATTGACCATAACTTAAAATAAAAATGCTAAAAAAATGGTTAAATCTTGTTACATACTCGTCAAAGCACACAATTCGTGCACACAATTCTTTAAAAATACAATTTCAAGAAGTGTGTGTAGTGCAAATTGTGAACAATAGTGAATGTGTGATAATCATTAATTAAAGAGAAATGATACGTTTACAATATGATTTTCACAACAAATTATAAGTAGTTAGTTGCTATTTGGTTATAATTTGAATCGACCACTGTAATAACTTTTTACCCTACTAATAACAACTCATAATAACCTGACACTTAAGATTTGTTTTAAAAATATTATAGACAAAACATTTCTCTTACCGAGATTGTGAAATCGTATAATTAACTGAAATTGTATTTTCAAAACACAATTTCAAAAGAATGTATGTTGATTGTGTTAATAAACCATTTTAAGAAATATTTTATACTATTTTTTATGAAAAATAGAAAAAATTGTCAAAAAATCAATTGTTTTTTTTTTCTTTTCCCACAAAAAATTCTTAATATGATTCTCTCATAAATTTCTAGGCAAGATATTTCAAACTTAGGATCTCTCATGAAACCTTAGAATCCACTTAACTATCCTTTGGGAAGTCAAAAGGTTTTTTTTTTTTTTTTTTTTTTTTTCAATGGAAAACTTTGTGTACAAATAGCTTTTCATGTTTTTTAATGTTTGGTGGCATCATAAAAAATTAGTCAAAGGAAAAGTATCTTTAATCAACGGAAAACTATCTGTAATCAACAGCAAATAGTACGACTTATTTTTAGAAATTGTTTTTTACTAAATTTTTTTGGAAAATAATTATATCTAACAGTGAATTAAATAAGAAAAGTTATGAAACTATTTTTCAATTCATTTAAAATGCGATAGTTTTATAGATAAATATCAAAAAATGACACATTTTCAATTTTAAAAAAAAAAAATATTGGTGCTGAAATAAAGAGAACATTGACATTGAAAGGAGTGGGTGTATGTTTTTTCAAAGTCAAATGGAATGCAAAAGATAGGTCCCCATTGTAAGGAACAAGAAGGCAACCATTAGTCATGACGTAAATTATTGTTGGAGGGCTATCATTAAAGAGCGTTGAACAATTTATTTTAATATTAGGGTCATTAGTCATGACTTACTTTCTTGTTGGGGACTACCTTAAAGGGTTGAACAATTTTATTTTATTTTATTGCTTTTGTTAATGTAAATGAGACAAAATATAATATTTCCAATTTAGTTTTCTCTTTTTTTAATGTAATCAATTTTTTAGCTTTGAAAAAAATTGCTGTGTTTTGTTTTTAATATAAATATTTTACTATTTTAGTATGGATCGAGGTGCGTTCCATGCAATTTGGAGATGCATTGACTGAAATCCTCGTATTTGAAAAATGAAGTCCAAACTTGGGAGGTCAGTATTTATTATAGACAGCATAGAATCCCTGAAAACAAAATCGTGCTTTTCTTAAATAAAAATAAAATAAAACCTCATACCTGGTGCCTAGTGGAGAGTTCAAATTTTTTGTCCTATTTTTCCTGCTCTACTCTATATTCCACCAATAAAAATTTGTCACATGTTCACATAATAAATTAAATATTACCGTTAATTAATTATAGTAGTATTTATAAGTCAATAATGGTAGTATTTAATTAATCAGGTGAACATGTGGTAAGTTTTTATTGGTGGAATATAAAGTAGAATAGGAAAAGTGTGATAGAAGATTTGGATTTGCCTAGTGGAGGCATCATCCATGACTTTACTTAAGTTACGGATGATTTGAGAGCTATTACATCATGCGAGTTTTCCTAAATTTCTCATAAAAATTTTTAATTTTTTTAAAAATCTTTTACCTCTTCTAAGTTTTAACTTTTTTTAAAAAAAATTATAAACCACTTTGATCCAATGGCTAATATTAAAAATAACCTTCCTAATTTTTTATTACAACTACTAAAAAGGAATTGCATAGTGTAATAGCCCTAACTCAAGGAATTGCACCTAATCCTAATTCATACGAAGCCCAAACTCAAGGCCTGGCATGGTAGCCTATTTGTTCAATTGGGCCCAACTCAATACTATCGAGGTCTTTGAGTAGTCCACTCTAACCACTAGATCGGGTGATGGGCTGATTTTCTACCCATGGAAGTCTATTAGGCTAGCTCATTGACTAATCAACAACCCACCAAACTTAGCCCCCCACCCCATGGGTCAGGTAAAAATGGGTTATCTAAAATTATATAGAACCAAAGCAATTTTTTTATTTTTTTTAAGAATCAAGACTATCAACTTTCAGTAATGAAATTTATCCATAATCAGCTAATAATACAAAATTTAGGTGAGGAGAAACCTCCTCCATCCACTCAACTAAACCGCTAACATGTCTAACATGACTAGCAAAGTTGTGAGTTACAAAAATCCTTCATCCACGAATATGAGACACCCTAAAACTATGAAAAAAATCTGCATAAATTCGTGCTTCCTCAATGAGGTGGCCATAAGAAGCAAAGGCCTGGTCTTATTTTGTAGAGCTCGAGCAATGATCTCAGAGTCTCCCTCCAAAATGATGAACTTAAGGTCGAGATCCTTAGCAAAAATAATAGCTCTCCTTGCTGCTGAAGCCTCCACATCTGCCACGGTCTAGGGGAGTGTAATTTTCTCTGATAAGGATGCAACAACCCGACCCGCACTGTCTCTGATTATAGCTCCAGTACCTACTTCATTGATCTCTCTAAAGACAGCACCATCATAATTTACTTTCAGAATAGAAGCTGGAGGAGGTGACCAAGACACTACTAAAGTATGAGAACTTGGAGACGCCACTCTCACTGGTCGGACCCGATAATGATCCTGCAGCTTCTGATTAGCGTGAGCGAGTATTTGGTCTAGAGGGAGGGATGGGTTACCTATTCTAATCTAGTTTCTTCAATACCATAGCGACCACACAGCCCTTGAAAACATTTCCAGGTCTATGCCAGCTTCGATGATGTGCAGGACCAGTTGTTGAAAGTCTAGAAAAATCTGAACGTTCCAAAAGCTCCATGTCTGATCTGACTCCCACATCCCCGTTATGCAATGACACATCCATAGAGCATGCACAACACTCTCCGATTGTTGTTTCCAGTGGTGAGTTCAAATTAGAACCAGTTACAACTTAATATTTATGATTTATTATGAAAATGTTGTGAATTTAGCACTTAATTTTCACAAAACAAAACAAAGAGCAATACACAAAGAATTTCACAATAATTTTTCACAATAGTTGAGTTGATAAACTTTTACTAGTTTTCATCTAGGTCCATTATTAACATCACATTTTCACTTACTACTATAAATCTGTCACATCAACAACTGTGAATTTTTTTTCCAATTTTTTTATCAATAAAATTTTTGGAAAAAAAAAATTCTACATGATTAATTAGTAATTTTGCATCTAAAACAAGATAATAGAATTTAAGTAATATTAAAACTTATTTTTCAAAAAAAGTCATATTTAAATATATAAAAATTCTCAAATTAGCTTTCCCCTAAGGCCCTCGTATGCATCAAGCCACCTCTAAGAGTACGCATCAATAGTATAAAATCTCCAAGAACTTCCATTTATTCTTTTTAAAAATATTTAAATTTTTTTTATCCATTTAAATCTTTTTTTTTTTAAACAACTTCCACATGGCAAATTGGCATTTTTTGGTGATAAACTACCATGTCCAATAGATATGGAAAAATTACACTTTATCACCCTAAACTATACACTAGATTATACTTACACAATAAACTATTCTTATGCACACTTTACACCTTAAACTAGCACACTTTACACCTTAAACTATCACACTTATGACACTTTGCACCCCAACGTTAGTTTCACTATTAAGTTAGACGGAAATTAATAGCACATGACTTGCACATAATTTTATACTAGAAAATGTTGATAACAAATTTTTTTTTTTTTTTTTGAGAAGGTGATCAAAACAAATTAAGCATACCAAAATAATAATAATAAGGCAAGGCTAACTAAATTTTAGAGAAAAAAATAATTTGACTCTAGTCATATCTGCGTTATAAAGTATAAACCACAAGAACTAATTTGGTCATAATTGATGCTCTTCCTTGTAATATATATATAAGCTGAAGTGTAGTACTTATTATTGTTAAACTCTTGTTGTGCCACTTCATTCACCACGTCATTGGTCATATAATCATTATTTTTATTATCTATTGTTTATTCATAATTTATTTTACAAAAACATATAAGTAGATTATTGACTTTATACATTCATCGTGGATAGTTTTAACTTTACATATAAATCTGCCTTTACATATTCATCTACACTAATTTAGATATTTATATGTAAAAAATGAAATCAATGCAGAATCAAAAACCCAAAAATAATATCTATACTATATATAATAATGGAAGTTTTGCAATAAAATTTACAAAACTCTTTTTGCACCACATCTTTAGCATCCTTTCTTATTTTATTTTATTTTATTGTTTTTTATAATTTTTCATTTGTTCAACTTTTCATTTGCTTCAATCATTGTCTTTTTAGTTCAATTTTTCATCTCCTCCAATCATTGTCTTTTTAAAAATTTCATTTGATTCCCTTAATATATTTTTAAACCTTTTCCTTTATACAGATTCACTTTGTTCAACTTTTCATCTACCTCAAACATTCCACTTCCATTTTAATTTTCATATAAATTTCATTTTACTTCATTTCCACATCTCCCTTATTCCTTCCAAGTTGTCCATGACAAAAAATGCTCATTACTCTCTCTCTCTCTCTCTCTCTCTCTCCAATTTTGCTTCTCTTTTGGTGGATTTTTTAATATTTTTTCAACCATTTTTTTTCTACTAATGATTCTTTTTGTTATTGTTCATTTAATTGTCACATTCTATTTGTTTATGTTTTTGGTATATTTATATCGACTTTTATAAATATTTAGGAATTTTGGTATTCCAATTCCCAATCACAAATTCTTTTTCAATATCCCATTGGTTTGATTTGATTTGGGTTAATAATTAGTTGTTTTGCAAGTTAAAATTTAATTTTTTTTAGTGATCCATTTAGATGTTAAACTATGAGATTTTACTAAATTTTGTTTATTTTTTTAATCCTTTTAGGTGGAAAAAAACAAAGGTTAGTCAAACGAAAATAATCGGATGAGTGACATATTTTAACTTTTGCAATTTTTTTTTCATTATTATTCTTATTATTTTATAACAATGCATATATAGAAACTTAATTCTAAGATTTTGCTAATAATTTTTTATTTGATAGTCTTTTAGGTGACGAAATTGCAATTTTTGTAAATAAAATATCCTCAATAGATTATCAATAACAAATTTATTTCCTAATTGGTCCAATTATATTTTTAAGTTTTATTAATTTTTTAGTTGCATTTTTTGGTTTTTTGGATTTTAGAGTAGAACAAAATAGGTTGGAGAAAGTTTGTTTAAAATTAAAAGAATATTTTCCAAATTTTGCATACTTTTTAATGATACTCAAAATGTTATAAATAAATTTTATTAAAAGATGAACATTTTTGCTAACTTGCCTTTTGAATTCGTGAGAAAAATTGTATTGTTTTCATTATGGTACTACATAAGTAATATATATATATATATATATATATATATATATATATATATTACATTTTTTATTGTTCCTATAATATATGAAAATACGATTATGAAATACATTAATTTTTATTAAATTAATCCAAATTGCAAAAAATAGATTTAATGAGACGACTCTAAAAAAATTATCACGCACAACAAGCGGTTTCAGGGCTTATTATTTATAAATTTCTACAGAAATTGTACTTTATAACTTTAAACTATACCCTATATTACACTCTGCACCATAAACTTTTTGAATGCATGTATTGTACCTTAAACTATGACTATTGTTACACTTTGCACCTTGACACTAAGTTTGATGTTAACTTGGACAGAAATTCAAAGTTTTGGGTGCAAAGTGTAATCAAGATTATAGTTTAAGATGGAAAAATGTAATTTATCTTTTGTTTTTAAAAGATTAAGAAGATGGAAAATTAGGTCTTTTCACATGATGCCATATTTTTCCATCCAGATTAACAAGAAAGTAGATGTTTGGGTGCAAAGTTTAATAATGATCACAGTTTATGGTGCAAAACGTGCAATTTAAAAGTTTATAGTGCAAAATGTAATCGGTGTATAGTTCAGGGTGGCAAAGTATAATTTTCCCTTAATTTCATATCAACTGAATATATGTACACACCCACAAAACATATAGTCAACTAATTCAATGTCAATTTGGGGCATCATAATTACAATATGTATCTCTAGCAAAAATGAGCATCGAGGATACTAAAAATGACAATATTAAACATTTTAAATAGATATAGTTATAGAATGTGTAAAATGCATTTTAGAGTGATTGCCGGACAAAGACTGAGAATTGCAAGTTCTAGATGGTATATATTGACGGAGTTCTGCCCTGCTGGAATTGAGAAATGGTGGATGTGTTGGCTGAGGAATTTCATGATTATCAGATAACATTTTCACTACCGTTGACATTGATGGCCGCAGTTCTGCAGAGGCTTGTACGCATAGTAGCCCAATTTGAAGTAATCGAGATGCCTCCTCTTCTTGGAACTGACCCTCTAAGTCTGGATCAACAGCTTCACATATCCTACCTATTCCATAAAGGTTCCAAACCTTTAAAAAAGATGAGAAGTAAGAAGGTTTTGTTAGGTTTTCTCGCATGAAATTAGAGGAGAATTATTTGTCATTGAAGCCTAAATTAGCAGAAATGCCAAAGGAAAAAAGATTTACCATTTGTAGGATGGTATATGAATATTGAGAGAAGGTATTGTTCCTCTTTCCAGATACAACTTCAATTACAAGAACCCCAAAACTGTAAACGTCTGCCTTCTCAGTCAATTTGCCGCGAAGAACATACTCTGGGGCCATGTAACCTCTACATATACAAATATGGTTAATGCCAAATAAGAGATGTATATGTAAGCAGAGATATTACACTGTATTCTGCAAAGCTGTAAGGATGGAATGTCAATGTGTGAATAGAACAAAAGGAAAAGGAATTGATACTTTACTAGTATTGTCTTTTTCCCTGTGGTGACAATTTCCAATTAACAATAAGGACTTGAAAATAATACTAAAATTTATCCTAGAAAAACTGATGTTTCTTAGTATGTACCTAACATAAAATTATATAACACAATGAACAATTACATGTTTATAATGAGAATATCAACTTTGGATCAACCTTCCCCTGATTCAATGCATTATATTAAACACTTCGTAACAATGGCACCAAGAGAGTAGTTAACTAACACAGTTTGGAGGTGTTCATCTAAATATCCTTTAAAATGCACTGAGACATAGTGTAATGATGAAATATCTGTTAATGTTACTTAAAAGAAATAACTAGGATAAACCTTGAACTTGAAATACCAAGACACAAGAATTTTTCCCGCATGAAGAGGACATTAATCACAGGAATGATAAAGGATATTATGGACCAAGGAAGATAACCAAAGATGGTCTTGCACTTACAATGTGCCAGCAATGCCAGTGCTGAGGTGTGTCTTATCTTCTGGAAATAATCTAGCAAGTCCAAAATCTGCAATCTTTGCTGTGAAGTCCTCTTCAAGCAGTATATTGCTTAATTTAATGTCTCTATGAATGATTCTCGTTTCTAGTTCCTCGTGGAGATAGGCCAAGCCCTCAGCCGTACCCAATATGATCTTATACCTCACCTCCCACCTTAGCAGCTGAAACTTCCTTTTAGCTGAACCAAATGAAGTGACATATGTAAGTACATAATTTAAATGAGAAAGGGTTATCTTCTAACATAAATAGTAATTCAAGATTAAATTACAACCAGAAAAGTAATCATGGAGGCTTCGATTTGGCACATATTCATAAACAAGAAGGCTTTCAGGGCCTGCAATACTGCATCCCAACAACTTTACAAGATTTTTGTGATGGATGTCGCTGATCAAATTGACTTCATTGAAGAAATGATCCACCCATTGTGTGGTATTGAAGAAAAGCCTCTTAATGGCAACAACCTGCCCATCAGGCAAAACTCCCTAGTTTGACACAAAGAAATGTACCTAGTTAATTTCATTTGCAAAAATTAAAAATGTCAAAAAAGTAGACTTGAAATTACCTTGTAAACAGAACCGGATCCTCCTTGTCCCAGCTTATTGGAATTGTGAAAGTAATTTGTGGCCTTTTCTAGAACTTCATACTTGTAATTGAGTTTGGACTTGTTCACTGTGGCCAACATAGCGCCTAGTTGCTTTCTCTCTGAAACAAATATCAAGTCAAGCTATATATTAAGTCCAGAGTCTAGACAAAGTCTTTTAAATTCAAAGATATCAAAATAGGTACCTCTCCTCCTCTTTAGTACATTCTTCCTCACAATGAAGACAACCGTTGCAATAACCAGCAAAAGAGCCAAAGCAGTCGATGTTGCAGTCAAAGCTATAGCTAGCTTGCTTCCTAACATAGATTAACATGTTACTCCGTGAGACCGTGACCATCGTTAGTCAAAATAGAAGTCAAGAATTAGTACACCAAATTATATAATTAAGTAATCATTGATGTTGCTGAGATTTTTAGTACTATGAAAAAATTTTACCCAAAAAACAGAGCATTAGAATTTATCCTTCGATGGCATAAAATTAGACAATATAGGCTAATTCAAATCCCAGTTTTTAGTCATTTTGTGCTGCAGTGGAAATGGGATAGAATCTTAATTGAAATTTATAAACAACTAAAAAGGACAGTAATTCAAGGCTTCCACGATGGAAAACACTAATATCCCATTTGATTCGATGGAGGAAAGACAGAACAAAAAAAATGAAAAAAATTCATTGGAGCCAAACTCACCTTGATTACTGTTTATAACAGACTGAGTCGGATTGGAATAGAACTTTTTTGTTGAATATTTCAAATAACAACCAGCGTTCAAGACCTTTCCTTCTTCTTTTGGAGTACATGAACTAATTTTAGTAACCGCATTGGCCAAGCAGTCCTCACAAGCAGTACCATTCACAAATTCCCAACACTGAGCCAATCCATAAACCGTGACATTTTCATTGGTCACAAACCCCACTGAAAACCCATCAGACTTAGGTGATTCTACTCTTAGATTCATCACTAACTGATTAACATTAGCGCTAAAAACAGAACCCTTCCCAACAAACTCTTGGGCTCCACACACGGTCTTGTCTTCCACACTCAAAGTCTCATTGAAGAAAGGGTAATCATCGTACCTTAGATAACACCCATCATGGAAAAGCCTGCCACCACTAGTGGCTTTATAAACTGGAAAACACCCGAAGATCTGAGTCTGGCACTTAGCAAAGCAAAGATCACAGTCTGTATTATTTAGATCTTTCATGCACTCACCAAAAGCATAAACTGTGGTATTACCAGTCCCGTTCACAACAGCTGCGTATCTTTTTGTGGCAATCAAAGGGGTCATTGTTTCCATGGCCGCAAAAAAGTTTCTTTTGAAGGTATCGCGCTGTGGTAAGGAAGTTTTGTTAGAGCATATTAGAGCAGGGTCTGTGGCTCTTGGGTCGGAAGGACAAGGATTTACAAACAAACATAAGGCCAGGAGGAGGAGTAGATAATACATTGAAGATGGATACAAAGATGAACTACAGACTTCAAAGAAAGCTCTAAAAATCTTAAAATGGTAGTTGTGATGCAAGACACAATGTTATTGTAGGTGATAATAGAATATTAAAACTATTTTGGTATGGTGTTGCGCGCTGTGGTGTTTTATTGAGTTCTTCTAGGTGATAACAGAATTTTAAAACATTTTTCCAAAATTCACCATAACTTAAAATAAAAATGGTTAAATCTTGTTATATACTCGTCAATGCACACGATTCGTGTACACTCATTGAAATCATGTTTTAAAAATACAATTTCAATAAGTGCATGTGTGCAAATTGTGAACAACAGTGAACGTGTGATAATCATTAATTAAAGAGAAATGTTACGTTCACAATATTTTCACAACAAATCATAAGTGGTTAGTTGCTATTTAATTATAATTTGAATCGACCACTGTAAGAACTTTTTGCCCTATTAATTACAACTAGTAACAACCAGACACTTAAAATTTGTTTTAAAAATATTGTAAACAAAACATTTCTCTTACTGAAATTGTGAAATCGTGTAATTAACTAAAATTGTATTTTCAAAACACAATTTCAAAGGAATGTATGTTGATTGTGTTAATAAACCATTTTAAGAAATATTTTATACTACTTTTATGGAAAATAGAAAAAATTGTCAAAAAATCAATTGCTTTTTTTTTTCCTCATAAAAAATTTCTTAAAATGATTCTCTTATAAATGTCTAGGGAAGATATTTTGAACTTAGGATCTCTCATGAAACCTTAGAGTACACTTAACCATCCTTTGGGAAGTTGAAAGGTTTTTTTTTTTTTTTTTTTTTTTTTTTTTTTTTTTGTTTCGATGGAAAACTTTGTGTAAAGAAAATTTGTTGTTCTTTTCATTGTTTAGTAGCATCATAAAAAATTAGTCAAAGGAAAACTATCTCTAGTCGATAGAAAAAGTATGACTTATTTTTAGAGATTGTTTTCCACTAAATTTTTTTGGAAAATAATTCTATCTTACCGAAAACTAAATAAGGAAAGTTAGGAGATTGTTTTTTAACTCATTTAAGGTTGTTATTAAACATAGAAAAATGTGATAGTTTTATAGATAAATACTTCTTAAAAAATAACTCTCTTTTTTTTTTTTTTAGAAAATAATATTGCTGAAATAGAGAGAGCATTAACATCGAAAGGAGTGGATGTATTTTTTTTCAAAGTCAAATGGAATGCAAAAGATAGGTCCCCATTGTAAGGTACAAGAAGGCCACCATGACGTAAATTATTGTTGGAGGGCTACCATTAAAGAGCGTTGACAATTTAGTTTAATATTAGGGTCATTAGTCATGGCTTAGTTTCTTGTTGGGGGGCTACCTTAAACCGTTGAACAATTTTATTTTATTGCTTTTGTTAATGTAAATGAGACAAAGGATGATATTTCCAATTTAGTTTTCTCTTTGTTGAATGTAATCAATTTTTTAGCTTTGAAAAAGATTGCTGTGTTTCTTTTAATATAAGTATTTTACTATTTTGGTATCCATCGAGGTGCGTTCCATGCAATTTGGAGATGCATTGACTGAAATCCTCGAATTTGAAAAATGAAGACAAAACTTGGGAGGTCAGTATTCATTAGAGACAGCAGAGAATCCCTGAAAACGAAACCTTAAAACTCGTACTTTTATTAAATAAAAAAATAAATAAATACTTTCTAAAAAAATAAATAAATAAAACCTCGTACTTGGTGCTGGTGGAGGCATCATCCATGACTTTAAGGGTTTGTTTGGTTGGGGAGATGGAAAAGTGGAAGGATAGAAAAGATTTAGTTTTCCCTCGTGTGTATTTGGTTGAAGAGATGGAAAAGTTAAGGGATGAAAAACTCGTTTGTTTGGATGAGAAGAAAAATGAGATGATGAAAAATATAGTTGGTATAAATTTACTTTTATACCCCTATTATTTAAAATATTATATTTTATTTTTAATTATATTACCCACAAATATATAAATATATTTATAAGTAACTCAATCTAATTTTTTTAATTACATATTTTTTTTAGGAATATTACACAAACTATTTCTTATAAAAAAAACTCTACATACAAATTTAATAAATTTTTCACCTTACCTATTAAATAAATAAGATTATATATATAAAAAGAAACTGCTGCACACACTTGCACATACAGAAAAATAGACACAAACAAAAACAAAACCCATTCTTTCACCCTTTCGTCTACCCATATCCAGGTCCAGTAACTAGAGCACGGAGAGGGCATTAGAGGAATAAGAAACAAGATTTTGCGGGTGGCGAAGGTGACTTGTGAGATTTTGTGGGAGGCGAAGTCAAACAATTGGAAATTTTGTGGGTGGCGAAGTCAACGGCGTGAGATTTTGTGGGTGGTGAAGTCAACGGCATGAAATTTTGATGGATGGCGTAGGGCGACGGCGACTTGGCTGATCTTGACTCAAATGGAAGGGGGTATATGCGTCATTTTAGGATTGGAGCTTTTTCTCTCCTCTGTTTTCTTCCCGATTTGGGGAGATGAATTTTTGTGGGCCCAGGTGACTTGTTTTCTCCCCTATTTTCCCTCCCTTCAGTTTTCTCTCCTGAACCAAACGGAGGAAAATAACATTTTTCCCCCCATTTTCCTCTCTCCCTTGTTTTCCCTCTCCTTTTCACCCCAACCAAACATAGTGTAAGGGTATATGTGTAAGTACGGATTTAAATCCGGTCCAATAATTAGAGCTTTTTTTTTTGGTACGCTAGAAGATGCACTCAACTAAGAGGACAAAAATACATCAAGGATAGGACAAAGCCTAGTCTAAGACAATCCATGCAAATCAGAAATAAAGACATCTAAGACAGAGGGAGGGGGATAATTGAAATACATAATATTAGCAAATAAGGAGCATCCTAGTCTAGCAAGGACATTTGCATAGCAGTTGCTTTCCCGATAGCAATGAGCCAACTTAAGTTGAGGAATTTGGGATATTAGTGCTCTGCACGCAATCAACCACAATAGAAGAGTTAGTAGCGTTCAAGCTACCAACATTGCTCATCAAATCAAAAATTACTTTGGCATCCAATTCAACTTTAAGAGCGTGAGTTTGCATATTCAAGCACATATGTAAACCATCCTTGAGGGCCAAAAGCTCAGTTAGAAAACTGGTGATGGTCCCTATATATATTTCTAGCAAAAGCTCTAACCCAACTTAAAATAAAAATGGTATAAAAATGGTTAAATCTTGTTATATAGTCGTCAATCCACACAATTCGTGTACACTCATTGAAATCATGTTTTAAAAATACAATTTTAAGAAGTGCATATGTGCAAATTATGAACAATAGTGAATGTGTGATAATCTTTAATTAAAGAGAAATGTTACGTTCACAACAAATTTCACAACAAATCATAAGTAGTTAGTTGCTATTTGATTATAATTTAAATTAGGTTTGGCTTACCTCCAGTACTTTTTTAACTGGACATGTCATTTTTTTTTTTAAATATACAATGACAAGTGGTAGTAGATTTTGATCCGCCCCTTTTATTTTGTTAATGGATGATGTGGCAGTCTCTCATTTGAATCGACCACTGTAATAACTTTTTACCCTACTAATAACAACCTAACACTTAAAATTTATTGTGAAAATATTGTGAACAAAACATCTCTTATCGAAATTGTGAAATCATGTAATTAACTGAAATTGTATTTTCAAAACACAATTTCAAAGGAATGTATGTTGATTGTGTTAATAAACCATTTTAAGAAATATTTTATACTACTTTTATGGAAAATAAAAAAAATTGTCAAAAAATCAATTTTTTTTCTTTTCCCATAAAAAATTTCTTAAAATGATTCTCTTATAAATGTCTAGGCAAGATATTTCGAACTTAAGATCTCTTATGAAACCTTAGAATCCACTTAACCATCCTTTGAGAAGTCGAAAGGGTGTTTTTATTTTACACTCTATTTATTATGAAAAACTTTGTGTAAAGATAGTTTTCTATATTTTTCATTGTTAGTAGCACATAAAAAATTAGTCAAATGAAAACTATCTTTAGTCAACAGAAAAAGTATGACTTATTTTTAGAAATTATTTTTCACTAAATTTTTTTTGGAAAATAATTCTATCTTACAGCAAGCTAAATAAGGAAAGTTAGGAGACTGTTTTTCAACTCATTTAAAGCTGTTATCAAACATTGGAAAATGTGATAGTTTTATAGATAAATACTTGTCGAAAAATAACTTATTTTTAATTGTTTTTTAGAAAATATTATTGCTGAAATACAGAGAGCATTTAACATCAAAAGGAGTGGGTGTATTTTTTTCAAAGTCAAATGGAATGCAAAAGATAGGTCTCCATTGTAAGGTACAAGAAGGCCACCATGACATAAATTATTGTTGGAAGGCTACCATTAAAGAGCTTTGAACAATGAGAAATACTAACAAATGCTCTTAGAACATTAGTTAATAGTCCATTTAAAGAAAGTTTTTATGGAAAAAAAAAAATTAATATTTTGACGACCTTTTTCTATTCCTCATAAAAATTATGTCAAAACTTTCTTAAAATAGATTGTTAACTAAAACTCTAAGGGTTAATGACCCTTGAACAATTTAGTTTAATATTAGGGTCATTAGTAATGACTTAGTTTCTTGTTGGGGTAGGGGGCTACCTTAAAGCGTTGACCAATTTTATTTTATTGCTTTTGTTAATGTCAATGGGACAAGGATTATATTTCCAATTTAGTTTTCTCTTTGTTGAATGTAATCAATTTTTTAGCTTTGAAAAAGATTGCTGTCTTCCTTTTAATATAAATATTTTACTATTTTAGTATCCATCGAGGTGCGTTCCATGCAATTTGGGGATGCATTGACTGAAATCCTCGTACTTCAAAAATGAAGTCAAAACTTGGGAGGGCAGTACTTATTAGAGACAGCAGAGAATCCCTGAAAACGAAACCTTAAAACTCGTACTTTTCTTTAATAAAAAATAAAAATAATAAAATAAAACCTGGTACTTGGTGCCTGGTGGAGGCATCATCCGTGACTTTACTTGCATACGTGATGTGTTTAGATACTGTTTATTTTATTGAAACTTAAAAATTATGGATAATTACACATAACCCACCTGTGGTTAAGGCGAAAATCATTTTC